>SJYC01122409.1:0-95608 GCA_006408675.1 Madoqua kirkii | reverse complement strand
GCATTCTGCCAGAGCAGGTGGTCCCTCCCCACCTGGATCCAAGACGTCTGCTTTTCGCCCAGGGAAAAAGAAGGTGCCAAACGCTGTCTGGTTTCATTTTCTGTAAGGAGGTTTGGTTTGACTTCTGAATTTTCAGGGAGGGTGTGAGAGAGTGGGTGGCCTGTAGCCACCGCAAGCCCATCAGAAATAAGAGAACCGTTTCTCTGAAGTCAAGGCCAGCTGGTCTCGTACCGTGTACAGTGCCATAGCCCAGCGCATCTGCCTTCCAGTCCCCTCAGGGGTGCCACTTTGTCCCCACCCGCTGTCTGGGGCTCCCTGCAGTGGAAACAGCTGGGGGAGTCAGGCTGTGCTCCGGCCAAGGCTGCGGTAGGTGGGGATGGAAACCAGGGACTCTGGTCAGTGGCTCCACTGTCTTGGCAGGGCTGAGAGGCTGGGCCAAGTCCCCGGGGTAGACATCCCTCGCTCTCCGTCAGAATCCTCACCTCCACATCCTTTCCTCTTCTCTGAGCAGGGCAGTCTCTCAAGCCCCGTTAATGCTTAACCCATGAGCCTCACCATGGACAGCAGAGCTCCAGGCCCTCCCTACTTAACTTGGGTCTGTGACTAGCAGTCCTGGCCTCACTTAGGAGCTGGTTGGAAAGGTAGCATCTCAGGACCTACCCTAGGATGCTGAATCCGAATGTGGAGTGTTACAAGATACCAAGTTGGCATGTGAGTGTTTGGGGGGAGACCTCCTCTGAGAGGCAGATACCCCTCAGATCTATAAAATGCCGGGGATGGGGCTGGGGGGCAGTGGATACAGGAAAAGCCTAAGGAAGGCCCTCTAGGAAAACATGCTGAAATAGGTAGTTGCCTTTAATAATTTTTGTTTTAACTTCATTTTTACAAGGCAATTCATTTACATAGTTAGAATTCTAAGGTGCAGAAGGGTATGGCAGACACAGTTTCTTTCCCACACTTACGTCCCAGCCACTTCCCCTCAAAGATAACCTCTGTCACTAGTCTAGAGATATGAAATGTTATGCAATAAAAGCACCTGTGCACGCTTGTGCTTGTGTGTATGTGTGTTGTTCTTAATCATAAGATCCTTCTTAAAAAATTCAAATGGTAGATGATGATAGTACCTAGACCTTGCTTTCTAAACTTATCTTTAAAAAATTATGTATTTATTTTTACTTTTTGGCCTCACCACGTAGCGTGAGGGATCTTAGTTCCCCAGGTATCTAGCCCTTGTGCCCTGCCTTGGAAGCATGGAGTTTTAACCAATGGATTGCTAAGAAAGTCCCAATATATTAAAAAAATTTTTTTAATCTTTTAAAAGAATTTTGGCTGCTTCATCTGACTTGTAGGATCTCGGTTCCCCAACCAGGGATTGAATCTGGGCCAAGGCATTGAAAATGCTGAATCCTAAACACTAGACCACCAGTGAATTCTCATACTTAATATATTTTGAGCTCATTCTATATCAATATGTAAAGAACATCTTAGATTATATTTCAGCTGAATATTATTCTACTCTAAGGATACGTGCTAAGTCACTTCAGTCATGTCCAACTCTTTGTGACCCTATGAGTTGTAAAGCCCACCAGGCTCCTCTGTCCATGGGGATTCTCCAGGCAGGAGTACTGGAATGGGTTGCCCTACCCTCCCCCAGGGGATCTTCCCGATCCAGGGATCAAACCTATGTCTCTTACTTCTCCTGTATTGGCAGGCAGGTTCTTTTATCACTTAAACCTTAGTTTATATTGCCATGCCCACTGATGTACTTTGAACACTTTTGTTTTAATGTAGCTTAATTTTAGAGTCTTAGAATCTGGGAAATTATTCAATCCTAGCTTAGAAATTCTTTCATAGAATCCTACTCCACTTCTGAGACTCAGGTCAGTGCTGCCTCCTCTGGGGAGCTCTACCTCCTTCTCCCATCATCCTGACACGTACCTTTGCCAGAACTCTAATCACATGATATTATTAAGGGAAAGGCATGATAACATTTCCTTTTGTATTCTCTCTCTCTGTGTTCCAACAGAGTAGGTGCTCAATGGATGTGAATGAAATTGAACTGATCATCCCTGATAGGGAAACCCTCCACATTCTGCTGGTTAAATACATCTAGTGACAGAGATCTCACTTTCTGAAAAGTACATTCTGCCTTTGAGAGACCGTATCAGAAGCAAAGTATGTTTCTTCTGTTAATAATACAACACAGAAATTTAATTCTTCTTCCAGATATATTTAAGATCTTTCTCCAAACCACTCACTTTCTCTGTGGGTCCTGTTTCCAGATGCTTCTCCTTCCAGTAATTTCATCCATACATTTTTTGGCTTATAATATAACCCTTAAAAAAATGATGTGTGATCACTACACACTTATTAGAATTTGTTGTTGTTATTTAGTCACTAAATGTGTCCAACTCTTTTGTGACCCCATGGACTATAGCCCTCCAGGCTCCTCTGTCCATGGGATTTCCCAGGCAAGAATACTGGAGTGGGTAGCCATTTTCTTCTTGAGGAGATCTTCCTGACCCAGGGATCAAACCCGAGTCTCTTGCTTTGGCAGGCAGGTTCTTTACCACTGAGCCACCAGGGAAGCCTATGATAGAGTGTGTGCTTAGTTGCCCAGTGGTGTCTAACTTTTTGTGAGCCTTTGGACTGTAGCCCACCAGGCTCCTCTGTCTGTGGGATAGAATACTACTCAGCAAAAAGGCTAAATTAAAAAGCAAATAGATTGACATGTTTAACAACATTGATGAATCTCAGAATAATTATACTGAGTAAAACAAGCTGGATGAAAAGTAACAAGAGTTAGTGCCAGGTGATTTCATTTATTTAAAATTCTAAAAAAATGCGAACTGATAGTGACGGAAAGCACCTTAGTGGTTGCTCGGGGATGTGGAGGTGGGGAGGAGCGAGAGGAAGGATTATGAAGGGCACAAGGAAACTCTGTGTAGTGATGGTTATGTTTACTTGATTCTAATGATGGTTTATACACCCGTCAAAATTATCAGACTGTATATTTTAAACATGTGCAGTTTATTGTAATTCAGTGATACCTCAAGAACGCTGTTTAAAAAAAAAAAAAAAGCCTAAGGAATCCCCCGGTGGTCCAGTGGTTTGGACCTGAAGCTTTCACTGCAGTGACCTGGTTCAGTCCCTGGCTGAGAAACTAAGATCCCATGAGCCTTGTAGTGCAACCGAAAATCAGTGTCTGGAATTGGCTACATCCCCTCATTGACACTGATTGACGTGGTGCACAGTAGGGCAGCTGCTGCTGCTGCTGCTGCTGCTGCTGCGTCGCTTCAGTCGTGTCCAATTCTGTGTGACCCCATAGACGGCAGCCCACCAGGCTCCCTTGTCCCTGGGATTCTCCAGGCAAGAACACTGGAGCGGGTTGCCATTTCCTTCTCCAACGCATGAAAGTGAAAAGTGAAAGGGAAGTCACTCAGTCGGGTCCAACTCTTCGCAACCCCATGGACCACAGCCTACCAGGCTCCTCTGTCCATGGGATTTTCCAGGCAAGAGTACTGATTTTGGTACTATATTCTGTTGGTGAAACCCAAGTTTATGTGGGTTTTTTTTTCCACATTTTTTTAACTTATGGCTGTACTAGGTCTTCATTGCCGGGTGTGGGCGCTCTCTAGGTGCAGCGAGCAGGGGCTGCTCTCTAGTTTGGGCGCTTGGTTTTCTCATTGCAGAGGGCTTCTCCTGTTGCAGAACATGGGCTCTAGGGCTCGCAGGCCTCAGTAGCTGCAGCACTCAGACTCCAGCTGTGGCTCTTGGGCTGTATAGCGCGGGCTCAGGAGCTGTGGTCCATGGCCTTTGTTGTCCCTCGGCATGTGGAATCTTCCTGGACCAGGGATCAAACCTGTGTTCCCTGCATTGACCGGCGGATTAACCACTGGTTAAGTTAATCCAGTGGTCCATTAACCACTGGACCACCAGGAAAGTCCATATGTGAGTTTTAGGAGTGCTATCACTGTCCTTTAAGTTCAGCAAAGACATTAAGTTATAGGACATTGACATCATCAATGCTGACATGCCAACCCTCCTCCAATTTTTAAAAATTACTTTATTTTTTATTGAAGGATAATTGCTTTACAGAATTTTGCTGTTTCTGTCAAACTTCAACATGAATCAGCCATACATATATCCTCTCCCTTTGGAAACTCTCTCCCATCTCTCTCCCCATCCCACCCTTCTAGGTTGACACAGAGCCCCTGTTTGAGTTTCCCGAGTCATACAGCAAATTCCTATTGGCTATCTATTTTACATATGGTCTTCTCCAATTTTAATGTGAATTGTCAATTACCCCATTCGATGTTCATTTCATTTGTTTTTTCTAATGGAACAAGAACTGTCATGGAACAGCGGAAAGTATAATATGAACTTTGGGGTCAGATTCCTTTGACTAGATGCTCAGGGTGGATATGTTACTGGGCTTCTCTGAGACTCGATGTCCTTATTTGTAAAGTGAGTCAATATTTGTGATCTTGTAGAGGTGTGACAATCAAATGACACCTCTAAAGGAAATGAACTTAGTACTTGGTCCATTAGGGCACTCAGTGAAGAGAAGCTAATTTTATAGCTTTGAGATAGAAGGGAAGAGGGCAGGGCACAACCTTTAAAAGACTGAAAACAGTCATTGAAGATAGGGCAAAACCTGGCTAGAACAGACTGGGTTCAAGATGGCAGAAGATTTGACTTTCAGTAGACCTTGAGCATCATACACCCGTCGTAATACATTAGCTAAATCACACACCCCGGGTGCCAGGATGGTTCCCACGTGGGCTGTAGACCAAAAAGTGAGCAATGGTCCAGTTCCTAGAAATACCTGCCCCTTCCCCAAAATAGTTGGAATAACCCTTCTACTCATTATCCTGTGATATTACCCAGCCCATGAAAATGAACCACCCTATATCTCGGGGCTTCTCACCTCCTGAGATGGCTCACACTCTCTCTGTCGAGTGTGCATCTCCAAGAGCCACCCTTGGCTTTTGAGACAGACTATGTTCTACCTATGTAATGTGTAGCTCTCTAGATAAATCTACTTCTTACGTATCACTTTGACTTTCACTGAATTCCTTCTGCATTGAGACATAAAGAACCTGAGCTTCATTAAGTTCTGAGGCCAGGTGAACAGTTTTAGCTGGTAGATTGTGTGTTCAAGGCCCAGCTGGGGTTTTCAGTTAGAGCTCCCCTGCCCATCATAGTATTTTAAAATCTTTATTCTGTGTATGTCAGACTTCTCACCTTTGTAACATATCTGTATATAATTAGCTGACCTACACACCTTTAAGGGTTTTCCAGGAGGCCCTAGTGATAAAGAACCCATCTGCCAACGCAGGAGACATAAGAGATGTGGGTTCAATCCCTGGCTCGGGAAGATCTCCTGGAGGAGGGCATGGCAACCCACTCCAGTATTCTTGCCTGGAGAATCCCATGGACAGAGGAACCTGGTGGGCTACAGTCCATAAGGTCACAAAGAGTTGGACATGACTGAAGCGACTTAGCACACACACACCTTTATCAGACTTTCTAATGTGAACATTGAAATGGGCCAGGTCAAAACCAGCCTCATGACATACCACCACTGAGTTTCTCCAGACTGATCTATACTCTTTAGGTTGGAAGTGATGAGGGTAGCCCTACATTTCTAAGTGGGGTGGCTAATATGCTGGCTAATGTAGGAGCTGTTAGAGGAGCGTGGCATGAGAGTAAAAGTAGAGCAGCATAAAATAGCGGGGCGGCTACTCAAAAATCAAATGTAGAATTATCATAGAATCTAACAGTCCCACTTTTGGGCATATACTTGAATGAATTGAAAGCAGGGAATCTAACAGGTATATGTACATCCAAGTTCGTAGCCAACAATTACCTACCAAAGGGGTGAATCAGTAGCCAAAAGGTGGGAGGAGCCCAAGTGTCTCCTGACTGATGAATGGATAAGGAAAAGATGACCTAAACCTATAGTGGAATATTAAGTCATCAAAAGAAGTTCTGCATGCTGCAACATGGATGAACCTTAAAGATGTGCAAAGTGATGTAAGCCAGACACAAGAGGAAGACCTTGCATGGTTCTACTTATATGGGGTCTGTAGAGCAGTCAAATTCATAGAGATAGAAAGTGAAGTGGTTGGTTGGTAGGGGCTGAGGAGAGAGGAATAAGGAGTTATTGTATAACGGGTACCATTCAAGTTGAAGATATGAGAGAGTTCTGGAGACGGATGGTTGCACAACAATATGAATGGACTGAATGCTGCTGCTGCTGCTAAGTCGCTTTAGTCGTGTCCAACTGCTACCCCATAGACGGCAGCCCACCAGGCTCCCCCGTCCCTGGGATTCTGCAGGCAAGAACACTGGAGTGGGTTGCCATTTCCTTCTCCAATGCATGAAAGTGAAAAGTGAAAGTGAAGTCACTCAGTCGTGTTCAACTCTTAGCAACCCCATGGACTGGAGCCCACCAGGCTCCTCCGCCCATGGGATTTTCCAGGCAAGAGTAGTGGAGTGGGGTGCCATTGCTTTCTCCAGTACTGAATGCTATAGAACTGTATATCTGGTAGTGGTTAAAATAGTAAATTTTATGTTACGTTTATTTTTCCACCTTTCTTCTTATTTGTTTTCTTTCCCCTTTTTGGCCGTGCAATGAGGCATGTGGAATCTTAGTTCCCCAACCAGGGACCAAACCCACAAACTGATAAGTGGAAGCTCAAAGTCTTAACAACTGGATCACCAGGGGAGTCCTTATTTTACCACGATTTAAGAATAAAGTGGAGTAGCAGGCTGTTCAGTGGTGGGGAAAGCCTGGCCCATGAACTGGAGAGACAGCAGAGTTGGGATGAGCTGGAGTAGAGGTTGGCCTGGTCAGAACTGAGATGAGACAGGAGAGGAGGTCAGCATGCCCTAGTGAGCCCTGAAGTCCAGCTGAGAAACTGAGACTTGAGATCCTCACTGAGTCACTCCTTGGAGTCAAACCCTTGCCTCCTGGTTAAAATGAACATTTTCCTGGGGGTGAGTTAACCCAGGGACTCTACAGCTGGCATATCAAGTTAATGCAGATGGGGCTGCAAGCCAGCCACTAGTGGTGGGTTTATGGTTAGAATGGGGACAGAGTACAGCCCTCTTGATGGGCAAGTCTCGAGCAGAAAGACACCCCCTCATTGTCCAGGACTGTCATAGCTCTGGGCTTGTATTGCAGTTCCTCCATTCAGAGTCAGAAGAATGTGCTCTTAACTGTTCTGTGCCTCAGTTTCCTCATCTGTAATCTGGGGACAATATAACCTTGTGGGTCAGGGATAAAAAGAAAAAAGGTCCATGTGAAGAGTCTGCCACTTTTGTCTTCTCTTCCAAGGAAGAAGGCTGGCCTGTTGGCATGCTATTTCAGAGGAAGTGAGACAGGGCAAAGCCCAGAGTGGGTCAAATTTCTTTAAATAAGTAAGAATGGGGCTTCCCTGGTGGCTCAGATGGTAAAGAATCTGTCTGCAATGAAGGAGACCTGGGTTCGATCCCTGGTTCAGAAAGATCCCCCCAGTGAGGCAATGGCTACCCACTCCAGTATTCTTGCCTGAAGAACGCCGTGGACAGAAGAACCTGGCGGACTACAGTCCATGGGGTCGCAAAGAGTCCGACATGACTAAGCCGTCTATCACTAAGTAAGAATGAAGGGGGAGGGAGGAAGAGGAGACTCACAGAACCATTCCTGGTTTGGGGCTTTGGGGATAGAGAGGCAGAGGAGATGGGCTAAGGAGCGGCACTTAGGGAGATAAGAAGTCCCCCTGTTTCGTAGGTATACTTTTCCCATGGCCCGTGCGCTTCCTCGGGAGATTTTCAGAAAAGACCTATTGTGTTAATTTTCAAACTGTCTTGGAATTCTTTTAAAACAAGTTTTATTTTTTAAATTTAATTTAAAAAATTTGAGGGGCCATGCTGTGTAGCATGCAGGATCTTCGTTCCCTGACCAGGGATAGAACCCTGGCCCCTTACATTGGGAGTGCAGAATCTTAACCCCTGAACCACCGAGGAAGCCCCTCTGAGCTTCTTTTGAACACTGTTCTAGGACTTGAGGTGACTCATTATATCTGGTTTACATTTGCAAAACACCCAGTGCATTGTAGGGGTTCCACAAATGCTCCGTTATTTTGAGAGAAGACAGACCTGAGAGTTGGGGAGACAAGGCCTGGGTATTTTCAAAGAGCAGAACACTTCCTGAGATTCCAGGCTACTAGGTGAGGTCAAAGGAGTGGTAGGCCCCCAAACCTTCCCTTCTCTTTAGAGCGGCACTGACCAGTATGGTAGCTACCTGTCACATGTTGTGTTTAAATTTCAAAAAAATGTTTAAAAAACTCGGTTCCTAAGTCAAACTTCCTAATCAAGCACAAGAGGCATTCAAGAGTCACACGCAGCTAGTGGCTACCACTCCGGCCCATGCAGCAAAGAATAATTCCATCAGCACGGACTCTGCT
The DNA here is from genome assembly GCA_006408675.1 of Madoqua kirkii. Lineage (NCBI taxonomy): Eukaryota > Metazoa > Chordata > Mammalia > Artiodactyla > Bovidae > Madoqua > Madoqua kirkii. The sequence goes on along the minus strand of SJYC01122409.1, from coordinate 87,152 downwards.
CTAGAAAGATGAGGGAAAAGCCCAAGTAGGTTGATGTTTGTTTATACCCTGACTGGTTCCCAAAAGGATCTGAAGCAGCTGAGGACGGCCGTGGCCCTGAGCCCAGTGCCCTCTGGCTACAGATGGGAAGGCTGGCGTGTGGGCTGCACTGGGTCACGAGTGGAGTAGCAAAGAGAAGAGGCCCCCGTGGGCTGAGCTCCGGGCTCCGGGGCCCAGATAGGAAGTGGGAGGGAAGGCGGAGGTGGGGATGTTGTGGGAGTGAGTGTCAAAGGACAAGGCTGTGAGCAGTCAGATGTTGAGCAATGCGAGAGCGAGGGGAAAGATCTCTGTTCCTCTTAGCAATATATGGTTATCTCACTTGTTTAATCAAGGAGTCCCTGATGCCCTTCTGTTCTTAGATACAAATTCCGAATTCCAGCTAATCAGAGGCAATTACAGGATATGGCTGGCTGGGTACAAGTTCTGACTGGCAGTTCGCTGGTTAGGATGCCTGCATTCATGCTCACCGCCTGGCTGATGTGCTCGTCCCAGAGGCGGCAGGGCCGGGAGACATCCTTCTCAGGGTGATGTGAGTGGAAGGTTCTAGCGGAAGGGGGCCAGGTCTTGAGTGTTTTCCTGTGGCACTTTCAAAGCAAAGATTCCCTTTAGGAGGATGGATTCTTTTTGAGGGCAAATCAAGAGCTCAAAAAAAAAAAAAAGTTCACTCGATTTGACTTTTTTGTTAAACTCATTTCTTGGGATTAAGACAAGCCAAACATATATTAAGATGATTTTAATTTAAGCTTTGTTGGAAAGTTCAAAGACATCACAGGGCGAGGTGGGGTGCCAAGGCAAGCAGCTTCTTATTGCTTAATTTGCGATAATATATTCCCATAGATTTAAGTTTTACTTTTATTTTGAGGTGTAACAGACTTACAGCAAAAAGCGCCATCTTTAATGTAGAACTTGGTGAATTTCTGCATATGTATGTACCTGTGTAGCCTCCACCCAGAACAAGATTCAGAACATTTCCAATACCCTAGAGAGTTCTCTCACGCTTCTTCCTAGTCAATTTGCCTTCCCAGAGGTAATTTCTATTCTGATTTCTACAGCTGTCAGTTTAGCCCGTTCCTTATTTATGTGTTATTTTGGGCTGCACTGGGGCTTCGGTGCTGCGCTTGGGCTTCTTGAATTGCGGCGAGCAGGGGATACTCTTGGTTTCAGAGCACAGGCTCTAGGCACACAGGCTTCAGTAGCTGCAGCACGCAGGGTCTGTACTTGTGGCTCTAGGGCTTGGTTGCTCCTGGGCATGTGGAATCTTCCCAGACCAGGGATGGAAACTCATGTCTCCCACGTTGGCAGGCAGATTCTTATCTACTGCACCACCAGGGAAGTCCTAGTCTGTCCTGAACGTCATACAAATGGGATCATATAGTACATATGGTCCATGTCTGGCTCCTTTCACTCATAAGTCCATGAACTTTTTAAGAAAATTTAATGAATACAGATCCACAATCCTTTGCCTAAGACCACTGGGGCCTAATAGGTTTCAGAAATGCAGGATTTTTCATAGTTTAGAAAGGTGGCTTGATGAGATCACTTACACTGTATATATTATAAAATGCCCCCAGCAGGGTCTAGGGCAACACTGGGTAAACATACAAACGTTTCTGAGCAAAGTCTATGAATATTCACACACTAAGTAGTGTAAATAAAGGCTGTAAATAACCCCCCCCCCCCCAACTCCCCATCAGTTGAGGTTGGTTTTGCAGCCAAAGAAGTTCACATCGGGTCAGGCTTTGCAGTCAAATGACTTAAGGTAAAACGCTTTCAGAGGTTTGGGGTTTTTGAACCAAAAAAAAGAATAGTGAACCTGTTAGTTCCCTATGAGCCATCGGCTCTATGGGAGGCAAGCACCCAGATCCAGGGCTGATAGAAGGTTACAGAAAGCAGCCCCCTCCAGCCCCCCTGGAAGTATGCACCAAGCTGGGTCCATCAGGAGCAGAGTTTCTTGGTTAGGGCTATTGGTGGGTCCACACATGAGCTTCCGACGCTGAAGAAGCATGTGTCTTGGGCATTTTTCTGAGATCTCTGTCTTTGCTTAGATTTTCAAAAGAAATCTACACAAATAAGGCTTAGAGCTCAGTTAGAGGGTGCCCTTGAGGGTCAAAGTGGTGCTTAGTTAGAGCTCCTCTGCTTGGACCTGGCTGTCTAACAGACTGTGTCTCTGATGACAGACTCTCAATGGCAATCAGGTGAGGTGGTGAGAGGCGGCAAACATGCACAGAGAGGCTGAGGTGTGGAGAAGGAGGGGGAAGGAGGAGAATTTAGGGTTGGAGTTAGGGATGAGTGTGCGGGAGCCAAGAAGAAAATATACACAGGATCGCTCCTGTCCCCTGTGTATATTGTGTGGGTCTGAGCCCAGGAGAGTTTCTCCCTGGGCTTGGGGGTTATGTCTTGAGTTTAGGAGCCTACATGGAACATTTACTTTCTGTCCAGGGTGGAGGATGCAAAGAGGAGTAAGAACTTCTCCCTGTCTGTAAGCCTGTGGGAGCTAGATTGTATCTCTCTGAGGGGTTCCCATTCCACCTCTCTCCACCACTAGGAAACACACACACATACCAGGAGTGACCTCACAATACAGGCCTCAGGCTCTAAACCTATTGGGCTTTTTCCTACCCTACCCTCCTAGGTCCCATGTTGATAAAGACCTATTGAAAGGAAGGAAGGCTTTCTTTGCTGACAGCTACGTGCAGCCAGTAAGGTGATGTGTTTCTCAGAGGTGTGGAGTGGTGTTGCTGGCTTTTTAGTTCCTTTCCAATATCCCCCCACCTTTTTTTTTTCGCTGTGCCACATGGCATGGGGGATCTTAGTTCCCTGGCCAGAGACTAAATCTATGCTCCCTACAGTGGAAGCTCAGAGTTGTAACCACTGGACCACCAGGGAAGTCCCATTTTCCCCACCACTTAGCTGTGCGACCTTAGACCAGTGCTCTGCCAGAGTCTCAGTTTCATTTGTAGATTGACTCAATAGGCCTACTGCTCCCTACTCTACAGGATGTTGTGAGGATCAAAGGGAATAGTATGCAGGAAGATGTCAGTGGCAAGGCTTACACAGGTCTGAACTATGCTCACACGTGTGTGCTGTGTTCCCAATCTCACAAGCAACCTGCACTCAGCACCTGAAGTGGCAGCATGTTAGGGGTTGTCATTCTACCTGCGAGGCACCCAGGGGTGCTACAGGGCTGTATGGCCTCATGGGTGACCCACTAATGGGTTCTCTGCACCCCTCAATGTGGTTTTACTCTCTGGTTGCAATAGTTCTTTGGAAAACAGTTGCTTGTTAACAGATGTTAATAATAGCCCAAGAAAAGTTATTTTTCACTGTAGCCCCCAAGGCTCAGTGCCTACAAGTGCTCAAGGACTGCTTAAGCTAAAGATTTGCAGGGACTTCCCTTGTGGTCTGGTGGCTAAGACTCTGTGCTCCCAATGCAGGGAGACTGGGTTTAACCCCTGGTGAGGGAACTAGATCCTGCGTGCCACAATTAAGATCTAGGGCAGCCAAATAAATAAATATTTTAAATAAATATGAATAAAGATTTGCAGATCCCACCCTCATCCTCTCAGATGCCCGCTGTTGTGGGAGTGGGGTAAAACCCTTCCCCACCATATAAGGGCTGGGTGAGGGGCTGGGAAAAGAGCCACCAGTGCCCTAGAACCTGAGAGTTAGAAATGGTCTTTCCCATGGAAAACAGTCCTGCTTTTTGGAATGTTTCTGTACAACAAAGTGGGAAAGTATGAAGATGGTAATCACAGAGTTATTTGTAATAGCAGTTAAGTTGACAGCAACCACAATGTCCACCCCGTGACGGATGCTAGGATAAATGATGGAGTCCACGCGAAGCTGGCTTCCGTGGAGTCATGACGAAGAATGTCAGAGAACAGCACTTCCTATCTGAGGCTCCACAGACTTGAGTCCCAGGAGGATCCCCCAAGGGACTTCACAGTGAAATATGTCTAGGAACCGCCAGACTCCTCCTGATGATTCAGAATACACATTAGTAAATTAAAGACTCTGAGAAGTCCTCCAGGAAAGAAGCCCATTTAAGCTGGCGTGAGCCAGTGCGTTCCAGACAGTCAGGGAAAGACACACCTATGAAAAGCAAAATGGCTCTGGTGCTCTGTGGGACCAGTTTGGGGAACGCTGGTTACAGGAGACTCGAATGGGAAGAGCTGGCTGAAAAATGTGGGTTCTGAGAGTTTCTGCAGGACAATTCAAACTCACAAACCAACCAATGGTCTATCTGTATTTCGAAAAAGTCTAGCAGGACACATCCCAGAAAGGCAAGGGTGGTTGGGGTGGCGAGATTATTGGTGATTTCAGTCTTCATCTGTTCATTGATTTGGGTTTTCTAAACTGCCTTTCTTTGCTGTGTATAGTTTTTATAATGAGTTACAAAAGAAAAAAAAATCGTTTAGAAGAGGGAGTGATGGCTGAAGGCCCGTGCAGGGCGCTGCCCCACCTGCAGGAGCTGAGCGTCCTGCTTGGCTGGCGGCTGCGGCGAGGCCAGGTCCTTATTTAGGCAGAGCCGCCCGAGCTCGCATTCCAGCGGGGATTCTTCCCGGCGCATTCCTCCCCCAGCACCGCGCGTCCAGCTGCAGCCCGGCTCCTCCCTCCCAGGGCCTCCCTCGCCTTTGGTAGCCGCCGCCGCCGCCGGCCCAGGCCAGGCCAAACATCTGAACCTCATTAGGAGCCGCCAGCACCAAAGCCCGCACATCTGGCCGCCGCGCGGCGGAGTGCGCGTCAGGGCAGCAGAGGGGAAGGGGCACGTCAGGACAGGGCCGCCCGGAGCGCATCTGGACGTGGGAAGGTGGCGGGCGGCTGGCCACCGCCCCCGCCCCCGCCCCCCCCCAGCAGAGAAGCTCCTCCCTGGTGGTCGAGCCAGGGGGCCCCTGTGACCTCCCAGACTGAGAGGCGGGGTCTCTAATCCAGGCCGGGTGCTCTAGCCCTTGGGCGGCCTGGGGCTGGGTTCCCCGGGGAGCTTGCCAGGGCAGCTTCAGACCCCATTGGAAAGCAGAAATGGATAGGAATGGGGACTGCCTAAGTTCTGGGTGGCTGAGCCCTGGGGTTGCAGGTCCGGAGGCAGGGTCTTCTACATCAGGACCATATGAGAAAGGAGGGAGGTGCAGGAGACAAGATGGAAACAGCATCCCCATCGCCTTGTCCAGGACACACCCAGACCCGGCTCTGCCCGTGTGTGCCATTATTTGCCCCTTTGGGGTCGGCTCAGCCAAGTCTTGAGCAACCTTGCCAGTTCTTTCCTTGAGACAGTAGATACTCCTGATGTCCTTTCCAAAACGAAGCAGAGATCAAAGAAAACAGCCAGTCAGTGAAACAGGTCTGTCACCTCAGTTGTCACTCCTCTTTGTCCTAGGGCCCCAGACCTTGGCTCCCACCTGGATAGCCCCTTCGCCCCAGTAACCCCCAAATTCTCCTGCTTCTGCTCTCCCTCTCCCCGCTGCCTCTCACCCACCAGCCCCTGCCCAGCGCAGAGAGTGGCTTACCCATGGGTCCACATGCCCGCATGAGTACCCTCAGAGGAATCCTCAGAAAGCCCTAGTGGGTGCCAGCTGTAGGAGCAGAAAGTTCAAGGGCTGCAAACCCCACAGACACAGTCCCAGATCCTGCTGACTAACCCCTCGGAGTACTGGTTTTTTTCAGCTGCGAGATGATATCTTTTAGAGAACTGTTCGTCTTAAATTTTATTTATTTGTTTTGGGCTGTGCTGGGTTTTCCTTGCAGCTCAGGCTTTTCTCTAGTTGCCGTGAGTGGGGACTCCTCTTTAGCTGCAGCGCGTGGGCTTCTCACTGGGATCGCTTCTCTCTTTGCGGAGCTCAGGCTCTAGGGTGCATGGGCTCAGTTGCTCCACAGCATGTGGGATCTTCCCAGATCAGGGGTTGAACCCATGTCTTCTGCTTTTGCAGGCGGATTCTTTACCACTGAGTCACCGGAGAGCCCTGGGGAAATGCTTTAAGCTCTGTAGTAGAAATGTAATTCTATTGTATATTTATCCAGTAGAAATGTAACATCAACACACATGTAATGGGAGATGGTATTTTACACTTTCATTTTGGAAGCATTTTAGGATTTATAGAAAAGTTGCAAAAATTACACAGGGAGTTCCAGTAAACTCTTCACCCAGCTTCTCCTAAGGTCAACATCTTGCATAACCATGGTACATTTGCCAAAACTGAGAAATTAACAATGGCACATCAACTTTATTCAGATTGTACTAGTTTTCTCAATCAAATGTAATTTTACACTTTCTTCTAGCTACATTAAAAATTAAAAAAAAAAACAGGTAAGGGAATTCTCTGGTGCAGTCACTGGTTGGAGAACTAAGATCCCACAAGCCTCACATCAAGACCAAAAATCAATCAATCAACAAAAATTCAAATGAAAAAATTAAAAAGACAGGTAAAGTTAATTTTAATAATGTATTTTAAGCCAGCATACCCAAAATATTGTCATAGCAACATTAATCAATATAAAAGACATTATTAATGAGATAGTTGACATTTTAAAAAGAGTAAATCTTTGAAATCAGTGTGGACCTTATAGCACATTTCAATTCAGAGACAATTTTTTTTGGCTTTCTGTGTAGTAAGACTTCCACAAAACATTAGTTGAAACAGTACATTCATATACCAAAGTTGCTCCAAACATACTTGAAAGTATTCTGATAACTGAATTAAAACTGAGTTAAATTAAACATTTAGTCCCTTAATTGCACTAGCCACTTTTCAAATGCTCAATAGCCATGTATGTGACTTCAATGCTGGACAGCTCAGATTTAAATAAGTAAAATGATAATGTATGAAGACTGGTGTCTAGCACATAGTAGGTATTTAGTAAATAGTGTCTTTGTTATTATATTGGATTTTACCTAGAGTGTCTAAAGGTAAAATCCAATTTTTAAAAAGATTTATTTGCCTTATTTATTTTTTGGCTGCGGTGGGTCTTTGTTGCTGCACTCCGGCTTTCTCTAGTTGCAGACAGCAGGGACTGCTCTTTGCTGTGGTCTTATGGCTTCTCACTGTGGTGGTTTCTAGAGCTCAGGCTTAGCAATTGTGGCCCATGAGCTTCGTTGCTCGACAGCATGTGTGATCTTCCCAGACTAGGGATCAAACTGGTGTCCCTTGCATTGCAAGGCAGATTCTTAACCACTGGACCACCAGGGAAGCCACTAAAATCCTATTTCTAATCATGTCATTAAGACTATGTGTCCATCTCCACGTGTAATTCAAGGAAGCAGAGAGAGAGAGGGATCAGGTAGAGGGACCCATACTCTCGCCCCTCAGTGTTCTGGGTTCTTGTGCGAGTTGAATCCAGAGAGGAGCCCTGAGTTCCCACCCAGCTCCTCCTCCTCTTGTTTCCAGATCTGGGTGCTCATTTTCCTCTCTGGGCCTCAGTTTCCCCAAATGGGCTGAGTAAATGAGAGGGAGGTTGGTTTGAGTTACTGGATCCACCTAGAACATTTTAGAATTATATCAGGGAATTCCCTCATGGTCCAGTGCTTAGGACTCTCTGCTCTCACTGCCTAGGGCCTGGGTTCAACACCTGGTTGGGGAACTAAGACTCCACAAGCCATGAGGTGCTGCCAAAAAACAACAAAAAACAATTATTTGTGCAGGCGACATTTGGTGCCCTCACTTCTCAAAATTCACCCAGTGCTAACTGGTCAATAAGGAAATAGATACGATAGAAAAAGAGGACTTATTTTTTGATTCACAGTGTGGGCAGGGGACCTGCCATTGTAGTTCTTAATATTTGTGTCCACAGATTGAGACACCCTCTCCCAGTCTCGAGGTGCCTAGGAAACCTAATTAATTATGGAATTATGGAGCGACACTTGTGCTAATATAGAATAGGGCCGAGGGAGTTAGGTGTCTCAGGGGATATTTATAACAAGCTGTGGCAGTCTGGTGAGTCATGGCTCTGCTTTCCGAGAGGACACACCTGCCTCCCAGGAGGGGAAGTTGCTGCTTGAGGGTCAGCCCCCCGCTTCCCTGGCCAGATTAGAGACACACACAGTGTTGGGGAGCCCCCCTTCCATTCCGTGGGCTCCCCTGGGACACTGATCAGTGCAACCCATCCCCCGCCCTGTTTCAGCAGAATTTCCCAGCAGCCTCCCACTTCCCAGACTGAGGTTGTGCTGCCCACTGATGAGGCTGCAGACTGGCTGCACCCTGGGAACATCTTATTCCAGAGAGATTCCTTCCGGGAAAGCTTTCTACGGTCAAGCCCAGCTGTGCAACCAGGCTCTTGAGCAGCCTCCATCCGGGGCCAGTCCTTCCGGGATGCTGAGAGGCAAAGTCCAGAGTGGAGAGCGGAACATCGAGCCCTTTCTCCGTGCCAAGCCCTGGGAAGGGCACTTGGCACCCCTCAGCTCACTGAGGTGACACAATAAGCTGAATGATGAGTTCTATCAACCCGTATTTCAGAAACTGAGGTTTACGGAAAAGCACCTGGAAAGGAGCACACAGTTAAAAAGTTCTAAAGCCAGGGTTCTAACCCAGGCCTGTCTAAGTCCTGTCTTGTTTTTATAAGATCATCTCAAGCTATTGGACTAATGGTACAAAATATGCATATATCACATAACCCTTGAAATATTGAAAGGAGGGCCAAACTGAGAAAGTGGAATAACTTCCAAAATAATAGAAGGAAGCATTCAATGGCAATATATATCAAGAGGGAAAAAAGAATATAGGACTGATGGAACCAATAGAAAACAGATTTAATCCTAAATATATTCACAACTGAGCCTTGCCAGGTGGCACAGTGGTAAAGAATCCACCTCCCAATGCTGGAGACACAGGACATGTGCGTTTGATCTCTGGGTTGGGAAGATCCCCTGGAGGAGGAAATGGCAACCTTCTCCAGTATTCTTGCCTGGAGAATCCCATGGACAGGGGACTGTCCTATGGACTGGCAGGCTACAGTTCATAGGGTTGAAAAGAGTCGGATAGGACTGAATGACTGAGCACACACATCTGAACACACACATTTGAACACACATTTACAATTACATTAAATACAAATGGATGAAATGTTCCTGTTAAATGATAAAGGTTGTCAGAGTGGATAGAGGACAGAGCCTGACTCTCTGGGGTTTACAAGAGATACATCCAAGGCGTGAATAAGGATTCAGAAAAGGGGAAGGCAGAGCCTAAGTCTACATCAAAGACCTCTGAGGCTGTAGGATCTGCCCTCTCTCCCAGATTTCAGCCTCCCAGCTGATCCCTTTCTTGCCTTGGCCTGTCATCCTGTGAGCATGTGGTGTTAGATGAACCAACCATGTGACCCTGGACTTTCTAGGGCTACCTGGGCCTCAGTGTTCTCCTCTGTAAAATGGAACAATAACTAATATCTTGGAGAGCTACTGTAAGAGGTGGAGACAATAGGTTCGTGGCAAGTGACACACTGGAGCTCTTATTATCTTTACTTTTTGTTCATATGGTGATCATTTTACTTGTGCCTATGTAATTGATAAGACCCTACAGGCTGCCCTGACAGTATGACGGAATTATGAAAACCTTTCTGGGTGGTTGGGAGAGTGTGGTGGATGGGGAGTAGCGGTGAGCCCACTCTTCCTTCTGTGCTGGGAGGTTCCCCGGAGCCAGATGCCCTGTTCCTATCTGCTTGCAAGCCTGACCAACTTGTTGCTCTGTCTTTGATTAAGTCACACTCCTGTTCAGGCCCTAACCTTGGTGACTTCCTACCATCCATGTATCAGAGTCCCTCTTGTCTCCAAGACCTTTGAAGTCTTGCTTTCTGCCCTCTCCTTCGGCCTGTGGGCTCACCGCCGCATTAAACAGCCAGTCAGCCCTTCTCCTGCATGGCCCTCTGAGCCTGGCCCAGGGCTGCCCTTGGTCTTCCGGCTCACACTCCCTTGTCTACAATTCTGGAGTCCAAAAGCTCTGAAAATCAGACCTTAAAAAAAGAAAAAAGGTTTGATATAAACTGATTTGGCTATGAAGCTGGTCTGCCCTGGTGTGAGGCTATTTAAAGTCTTTATTATGTCTCTTACTGTTCATAGATCTGGTCGCAAAAGCTTTGCTGTGTTTAATTGAGGGTGCCGTCCAGACCCTGCTGGGTGTCCTGGAGCATCAGCACCCGCGTCATGTGACCTTTCTGAAATCCGGAAAGCTCCGAAAACCCACAGGCGTCTGGCCCCAGGGCTTCGGGTGAAGAGCCGTGAGCCTGCCGTAATGACAGCCCGCTGTGCGCAGGCGCTTCACCTGTGTATCCATCTCTCATCCTGGTCAGAGCCCTGTTAGGCGGGCGGTTCTCCATCTCCCGCATGAGGGTACTGAGACCCAAGGTCATCCACCTGGGAGAGTGGCTGCCCACGCTTTCTCCTTTGCATCTGGTTCCTCGTTTCCTCAGGAGCTAGTCCCCCACTCCCACCCCTGCCTCTGCTCCCTGTTTCTGCCTTTCTGACGCTCCAGGGATTTCAGTATATACTATGCCTAATTTCACTCATCCGACAGTATTCATCCAGGGCTTCTCATACTCCGACGTGCACACGAAATCTTAAGATGCTGATTCCGAATAGGTCTGCATGCGATAGTCTACACTCCTGTCCAGCTCCCAGTTGCTGTCGGATCCCACTTTGAAGGGAGAGGTGGGGACACAGAGTTGAATAATATGCAGTCCCAGCAGGACTTCCCTGGTGGTCCAGTGCTTAAGGATCTGCCTTGCAAAGCAGGGGTCTCAAGTTCGATCCCTGGTCAGGGAACTAAGATTCCACAAGCCACAGAGCACCTAAGCCCACGAACTGCGACTAAGCCCACGTGCCACAACGATCCGCATGACACAACAAAGATCCCACGTGCTGCAGCTGAGACCCAACACGGCCAAATAAATAAGTAAACAATAAATGAATTGATTTAAAAAAAAGAGATTCAATCGCTGCTGTTATTGCTCCCATTGTAGAAGAGTTCTCTATGTACCTGATCTGGAGGTGGGTGCTATAATTATCCTCATTTGACGGATGAGGAAACAAGCACGGAGGGATTAGGTAACTTGCCTAAGGCCACACAGCTCATAAATTGCAGAGTCAGAATTTGAACCCAGTGAGCCTGTCTCCAGAGTTCACGCTGTTGGTTACTACACTACGTACAACTCGGAGAGCTGGTCCCTGTCAGTGTGGTGTGATGAGACAATCACTCCAGGCAGGATTGGCAACAGGAGAGGGGAAGGTTAGGCTGCTCTCTGGCACATGGTCAGTTTTCAGGGTAACTGAAACCCTACCCTTTAAACATCAAAACCGATTCTCTTTAGAAGATCTTTCTAAAATGGATTGTACATCTTCCTGCTATACGTAATTTGACCTTTTCTTGATCGCTCATGACCACTATTAGAATTACTGATGTTTGCAACAGCTTTGTTTCCCACAGCTATTTCTGTGTGTGCTTCCAATAAACTGTGGGCTGAGAAACCAAGTGACCAGCCTGGTTAGAAGAACGTGTAAAGTAAGGGTCTGGAGGTGCAGAATGAGGCCAGAGCAGTTTTTTTTAAGATAAGTATGTTCCACCTTTTGTGCATAACGTTTATGAGATTCAGTTTGGTTGCTCACTTACATATTTTTTGCTTATTACCTGGGTCGTGGTTGTTTTTCTGAGAGTTGAGGGGGCTGATTAAACATCCTCTATACCTGATTTTCAACCTGAAATGTGATCAGACTTCCAGGGGAATTTTTAGAGCTGCCCAGAGTCCTGTTTTGTACTCTGAGGCAGGATGTGGGCCTCTGCATTTTGAAAAACTGCATTTGGAAACATCAGCACTTATTGAGCACCTACTGTATCCTTGCAAGTACTGAGCACTATGGACGAGAAAACCTGCAAACCCAGTCCTCACGCATTACAGTGAGTTGACTAGACAAATTGAAACACACGAAATCAACTCAGGCTAGTTCGCCTTCAGAGAGAGGACTCGTGACCGCAGTACAGCCGCATAGTGAGGCCATCCCTGGGGAGGGAACAGGAGGCCACTTGGTGTGGTGAGAACAGCGTGGATATGGAGTCAGCAAAGCTTGCTCTGAGCTCCCTAACCTGCCAGCAGACTCAGATCCTCTCTGAATATCAGTTTCCTCATCTATCAAATGGGAATAAGCTACTCTCCCTCCCACAGTTGTGACAAGAGAAAGCGTAGGGAAGCGTCCTGTGAGCTGTAGAATACCACCCGTATGTGTGGGGTAAGACTCCTGCAGCCTGCAGAGGCCACAGACCGACTCTGGTTATTTCTACCCTTGACGGTCGGGCTGCATGGTAGCCCAGGAGGGGTCTCACCAGACAAAGAGCAGCCCTCGGCGACAACTGAGTCCTCATCCTGGAGTCCGTGGATGCCTGTGTGCCAAACCCGATGATGAACTCTCTCTGCCTCATGTCCTCTGCTGCCTCCTTATTTCTGTGTCCTGGTCCCTTCCCACTCCCTTTTCCCCACAGAACCCTCACCTTCTGACTGGTTAATGCTGGGCTGGTTTCCAAGCATCCTGGTGAGCAAGCTGGCTGGGCGAGCCACTGTCCAATAGAGACAGTCCCCACTGGGCAGTTTTAATGCTGGGAGGGCCCTCTGATCTGGCCCTCCTGCACATCCAGCCTGTGAAGGACTGCCTTTGTGTCAGGCCAAAACTTGGCCTAGACTGCTGTGGCTGGGGTGTGGGCTCCTATACCCTAGCGGTGCCAGGTAGCGCCTGTGGGGGCCGCGGGTGCGGCTTGCCCTCAGAGAGGGTAGTGCAGACTGTCCATTGCAGAATGCGAGCTATTTTTATGGTGAGAGCACAGTACTGAGGCTGTTAATCCGGCCAGCAAACAGCACCTTCCTGCCCATATCTTGTGGGCCCCTCGGGGAGGGCCAGCCTCAGAACACACCATGCAGCCTGTGAAAGGTTGTGGTGTCCTCGATCTCCACCTTCTACAGGTTTTCAGTGGACGACACTCTTCTCAATGGCTCCTTGCCCCCAGACACGGGCATGTCTGTGTGCTCCCTAATCCCGTGATTAAAAACTGCTGCAGCATTTCTATGCAAGAATGGTCACTGCGGTGTTGGATAGCGTAGAGTAAAAATTAGCCCCAGTTTATTGTCTAGCAGTGGGGGAACTAGTTCCCTATTTGGGTATATTTATATGACAGTGTGCCTGTATATGTTAAATGACGGTATCAAAAAACTTAACGATGTGGTATAATATTAAAAGAAAGTGCCCATCTGGAATTATTTCTGTGTGTGTGGGGGCATGTGTTTGTGTACGTTTATCTACACATGTATAAATCACATAGAAAAAAGACCCTGGCAGTCCAGTGGTTAGGACTCCATGCTTCCACTGCAAGGGAAGTGGGTTCGATCCCTGGTTGGGGAACTAAACCCCACAAGCCACGCAGTGTGGCCAAAAATAAAATAAAATTTTAAAAGAACAGAAAAATTTTATATAAAAGCGTTAGCTTTGTTATCTCTGTGTGATATTCTAGAGCAAATTTTGTTTTGTTTTCTCATTTATGCTTTTCTCTTTTTGCACATTTTCCACAACAAATGTGTTACTTTTATTATCAAGGGGAGGGTGGGGAAGAAATGTTAATATCTTTAAAACTAAAAACAAAAGCAAAACTCTGTCCTCAGGAAAGAAATTTAAAACTCATTTTGTATTCCATACTCTTAAAGGATTCACAGTTCTCATAAGGGAGCTGTATTTTCAGGGAAAATGAAGCTTTCTGTTAAAGGTATAACGTCTGTCTCTTATACACATCATGCACATTTTCCACAACAAATGTGTTACTTTTATTATCAAGGGGAGGGTGGGGAAGAAATGTTAATATCTTTAAAACTAAAAACAAAAGCAAAACTCTGTCCTCAGGAAAGAAATTTAAAACTCATTTTGTATTCCATACTCTTAAAGGATTCACAGTTCTCATAAGGGAGCTGTATTTTCAGGGAAAATGAAGCTTTCTGTTAAAGGTATAACGTCTTAATGGTGGAATTTTGACCGTCAGTGACTTAATAGAGAAATGTTTGGAGGCAGCAAGACTCCTAGTTGCCTTGAAATCTACCCCTATAGGCCTTCTTTCCTGGTTTTCCTCACAGGGAGGTGGCAGAGGCTGCCAGAGGTGAGCAGGGGGTGCAGGTATCCAGGGTGGACCGAGCCAGGACACTTCCCAGAAAGAGGTCCTTATCACCAACATATTTCAAAGGAGTTAGAATCAAATGTTTATGTTGTCGGTCAAAACAGTGAGTGACTAAGGTTTTGTTTCACTTCTTGGGAAAATCACTACCCGCTTCTCTCCAAAAGAAAGAGAAGAGAAGGAGCCTTAACAAACATTATCAGCCTGCCATCAGTGATGACCCCTGGGTGTTCGGGGGAGGGGACAGTGAGGAGCAGGGAGATGAGGGCATTTACTTTTTACCTTTTGTCCTTTATACAGTTAAAAAAGAGAGAGAGCATTATGGGTGCTTTTAATTTTGTGCTTATGTCGGTGGGTTTTTTTTTTTTTTTGGTAGCCTTCAATTTCTTTTTTATTGTGAACACAAGATAACTTTAGTGATCAGAGGAAAAAGTGTCATCATGAAAGGACCGAACAGATGTGGTTGGCCACTGGGTGGGCATCCTGCTGCTCCCACCTGCAGGCTGCAACCACCCTCACTCACTCTAGGGTCAGCATCCTCAGGCTTGCAGCTGCCCACCCGTGGCAAGGGTGGGGCAGGGTTGGGGGATGGGAGATAGGTCCTTGCTTTCCTCCCCTTTGCCTACTCTGGCCCCTCTGAGCAAGGCTCTGACCCCTGGGCAGCAGACCAGGTCAGCTCATATCAACGTCATGGCCTTAGCTACGGCCCTAAGCCTGACCCTGTCTGTGCCTCCCTGCCCTATGCCAGCTGCCAGGCCTCCCTGCTTAGCTGGACTCCAGCCCAGCCCCTTTGACTAGCCCTTTCCTGGGCCTGGGAATGCCCCAGCGTTTCACTCACTGGCACGTGGTTACAATACTTGGCTGGGTATTCAATGCTAAAACTGCAGTCTCAAGAAAGGCATCTCTGGCCTTCACAAGGACTGTCTGCAATTTATTTGGCCTTGGAGATCAAGGCTCACCCTCTCGGTCAGCAGGTGAGCATAGCACAAGATGGACAGAGAAGGCTGAGAGAGACGGGGAGCCTGGCTGTAATTCATGAGGCCACCTGCAAAAGCATTGCAGGATGTGGGGGCCTGAGACACATGTCCAGTCGTGCCTCCAGTGATTGTAATCCCAGCTGGGGGACTTTGAACACATCTCTCTGAGTTGTGCTTCCCTGTCTGAAATGCAAATGATAATGACCTCTTTTATCCAAGGATTCCATCAGGAGCAAAATACCTTAATGTATGTGAAAACGCTTTGTGAGCTGAAAGTGCTTAAATGGTAGTTAAAAAAAAAACCAAAAAACACTTTATTTTTATATTTTTCCTATGTATTTATTTATTTTTGGCTGTGCTGGGTCTTCGCTGCTGTGCGCAGGCTTTCTCCAGCTGTGACGAGTAGGGGTTACTCTCTTGTTGCACAGGCTCTAGGGCCCATGGGCTCAGCAGTCATGGTGCATGGGCTCAGTGACCCCGAGAAGCATGTGGAATCTTCCCGGACCAGGGATTGAACATGTGTAGCCTGCATCGGCAGACAGATTCTTAACCACTGGACCACCAGGGAAGTCCTTACGTGGTACTTTCTATGAAGATGTTACCTCCCCTCATTCTCTGCTGTGAGCACCGCTGTGAGGCTGCCTGTTGCTGCAGTGAGACCTCTAACCACCTCGCTGACAGTCTCACGCTAAAGGTCTTGCACTAACGGCCTGGTGCCAGCAGTCACACACCTGCCCCACCCCTATTACAATTCCCCCTTTTCCTTTGATATTCCTCAATCTTGAGGAGAACACATGAGTATAATGTTTTGGATAGAGAGGTTAATCATAAACTTAGAAGAGGAACTTGGTTTTAGGGAGACTCCGTTTCAACCTCCAATCCTGTTTCATCCTTCTGCAGGTCTTTCAAGAAATGGAGTGATGACTGAAACGGGGTGCTGTCTTACCTTGATTTGGGGAATGGATACCTAGTTGGAAATATTCCTGAGTTCTAAGTCCTGATCCTTGTATAATACTTTTATCTAAGGAGATTTTAAAACTCTTGTTCAGTCACTAAGTCGTATTCGACTCTTTGCAACCCCATGGACTGCAGCATGCCAGGCTTCCCTGTCTTTCTCTGTTTCCCAGAGCTTGCTCAAACTCATGTCCATTGAGTTGGTGATGCTATCTAACCATCTCATTCTCTGTTGCCTCCTTCTCCTCCTGCCCTGGATCTTTCCCAGCATCAGGGTATTTTCCCATGAGTTGAATCTTTACATCAGGTGGCCAAAGTATTGGAGCTTCAGCTTCAACATCAGTCCTTCCAATGAATATTCAGGCTTGATTTCCTCTAGGATAGACTGGTTTGATGTCCTTGCAGTCCAGGGGACCCTCAAGAGTCTTCTACAGCATTCCAATTTGAAAGCATCAATTCTTCAGAGCTCAACTTTCTCTATGGTCCAACTTGGCACATCCCTACATGACTACTGGAAAAACCATAGGTTTGACTACACAGGCCTTTGTTGGCAAAGTAATGTCTCTGCTTTTTAATATACTGTCTAGGTTTGTTATAGCTTTTCTTTTAAGGAACAAGTGTCTTTTAATTTCATGGCTGCAGTAACCATCCGTGGTGATTTTGGAGTGATTTTAGCCTCCCATGTGGTATTAAGGTGTACATAAAAGGAGCTATTGGCCACTACACACGTCTCCTTTTTCTGCTAATGTTACCAGAGACCTTGAAGTCATAAGGTTGCACCTCCCATGTGCCAGCAGATACTGCTTTGAGAATAGTTGGTAGCATCCCAAGCATGACCTAACTCAGGAAATTCAAGTTCTCAGCAATATGGGCATGAGTCTAAAATCACATCCACTATGGCTCCCCAGTTTTACCTTGGATGTTTGAACCACACCTATTCCATTTTTGACTTTCAAATGTACTCCCCTCCTCTATGGCCAAGGCAGATGTACAATGCATGTCTGAAAGACCATAAATAGGCTGCTATGGTCTGTAAAGTTCAAGTTAGATCATGTATCAGCCAGAATGACTTTCCATACCTCAAAATACATGCAGATTTTCCCATCATTTCCCTATCTCTCTCTCTCTCTCTCTCTTTTTTTTGGCCACGCCGTATGGCTTGTGGGACTTTAATTCTCCCACTAGGGATTAAATCTGGACCCTGGCAATGAAAGGGTCCTAACCACTGGACTACCAGGGAATTCCCTGTCATCTCCATTTTTAATTGAAAATTCTTCAATAGACCAAAACATATCCCTTGATGTTGGGGTAACTTAGCTGCTTGCCCAGAGAAGAAGGGTCTAGATCATGTCCCATGGTGCTAGGCCTCCTTTATCTTGATATTTGCCTAGATATTCACATTGGGGGAAACTGATCAGGTATTGTGAACAGGCTCAGAGCTATGCTAATGGGGAAACATTTTGTATGTCATACATTTTGTCACTTATTCCCAACTGTAACACAAGCATGTGCTTTTAGCAAGAGAGTTAAAGCAGGACGTGTTCTCCACATATACGCCAAATAAAGGCTAATTTGCTTGTAAAGTAAGCCTGGTCAATTGATCGCTAGACCCCTCCAAAGTGGTTTCAGTGGAACACCTCAGGTATCTCAGACAATGCCCCAAAGCCTTAAGGCCAGGAAATGCATGCCAAAGGCCTGCCATCAGATTCTGTCTTAGTGGAATTCTATTTTTTTTTTAGACTTTGGAACCAGGCTGTCTAAGTTTATTTTATTTTATTTTTTAAATTTATTTAATCTTAGTGGAATTCTTGCTCCCCCAAAATCAAAATTCCTGCACATGCTAGGAAACAATCTCTTCAATTCACCTGATAAACCTACTCAGAACCCAGGAGTCTCCAGTTTCTGGAGGGACCAGCCAGAGAGAAAAGAAAAATATTTTCATTTTACTCACAGAGGTATAATTTACCAAATTGTTGTAAGTCATGGGTAACTTGAGGGGAAGGGCTTTCCGATATCTGGAGAACATAGATCAAAATCAGTGACACGCCAGATAAAACCCATAAACATTATAACCATATTCAACAGTTTACTCAGTAACCAACCCTTTTGTCAATGTTTTATAAAACCATTAGGTTTTACATTAGGAATTTAAATTTCTTACCCAGTTCAATGGTATAGTCTGAAATTTATTAGAGACCTATACTTGACAAAAAGTCTTTCCTATGAAACTTCTTAAAGATGAAGTATTTTTGCAAAGCATCAAACTGTCTATTAAAGACTTAAAAGAGCTTCCCAGGTGGTAAAGAAACCACCTGCTAATGCAGGAGACTAACAGACATGGGTTCCATCCATGGGTTGGGAAGAAACCCTGGAGAAGGGAATGGCAACCCTCTGCAGTAATTCTTGCCTGGAGAATCCCATGGACAGAGGAGCCTGGCAGGCTACAGTCCATAGGTTTGCACAGAGTCGGATACGACTAAAGCAACTTAGCATGCACACATGCACAAAGACTTAAAAAGGCAAATTAAAGATCACAATGTGTTGATAAAGAAACTTAAGTACCTGTGATCTAACCAGAATTATGGCTGATTAATAGATTATACCATGACTTATCCGTATTTCAGAAACTTTATGTAATTTCTAGAATATCTATAGTAGAATTTATCCATGGCATATAATCTGAGACTTTCACTCATTTGATAATGCTTCCCTATGTAATTCACCATACCAAATAATACAAGTTAAATATTCCTCTCTGAGATGCCTCAAGGGTCCTCTAAAGCATCCCAAAGTCAGCTGGAAGTTAAAAGAAATATAATTAAAAATTGATATTTGGAACAGTTATCAAAAAGTTTCAAAATACTTGGTCAAAAAAGATCATAGGTTACTGTAAGACAATATTTATTTCTTATCCAAAGTGAGAAGAGATCTCAAAACAAATTTAGACTACGTGAAGGTAAGGAAGTTCATATAATCTGTTATCAAATGTAGCATTCTAAGTAAACTTGTTCTCTTAGCAGAGAGGAACCAAATCTAGCCTTGTACTACCTAGTTTTAATAACAAAATCCATTTACCTAAATTTAATCTAATCTCAGCCTGAGCATACGTAAAACTCCTTTTTAAACTCAAAACATATAAATAACTGTTTGTCATACCAGTTTCTGCTTGGAAACTTATGCTTTAGTTTTTCTTTCCTCAAAATGCAAAGGTAGGTAAACTTAGATTTGCCTAGCAACCAATGTTCCAATATTTTATCCTATTTGATTTTTTTCTTCTTTTTTTTTTGGCTGTGCCATGCAACATGAAGGATTTTAGTTTTTTTTTTGAGCAGAGATCAAGCTTGTGCTCCTTGCCCTGGAAGAGCAGACTCCTAACCACTGGACTGTCAGGGAATTCCCTTATTCTATTTGAAATGACCCAGATAGTCACTGAATTCCTGCCATTTAACCTAGTTCAATTTCAAGTTACCAAAATCTGGACAGGCTATTTTAGGTGGATACAAAGTTTTATCATATCAAGTTATTTTTTGCTTGCTGACTAATTTGCAACATATATAAAGTCTGAGTTGATCTCTAATATACAAACTGCCAGGAGAAATAGCAATACCCTCAGATATGCAGATAACGCCACTCTTATGGCAGAAAGCAAACAGGAACTAAAGAGCCTCTTGATGAAGGTGAAAGAGGAGAGTGAAAAAACTGGCTTAAAACTCATCATTCAGAAAACTAAGGTCATGGCATCCAGTCCCATCACTTCATGGCAAATAGATGAGGAAACAATGGAAACAGTGACAGACTTTATTTTCTTGAGCTTTAAAATCTTTGCAGATGGTGACTGCAGCTATGAAATTAAAAGACACTTGCTCCTTGTAAGAAAAGCTATGACCACCCTAGATAGCATATTCAAAAGCAGAGACATTACTTTGCTGACAAAAGTCCATCTAGTCAAAGCTATGGTTTTTCCAGTAGTCACATATGGATGTGAGAGTTGAACTATAAAGAAATCTGAGTGCCAAAGAATTGATGCTTTTGAACTGTGGTGTTGGAGAAGACTCTTGAAAGTCCCTTGGACAGCACGGACATCCAACCAGTCAATCCTAAAGGAAATCAGTCCTGAATATTCATTTGAAGAACTGATGCTGGGAAAGATTGAGGGCAGGAGGAGAAAGCAGAGACAGAAGATGAGATGGTTGGATAGCATCACCTACTCGATGGACATGATCTGAGTAAGCTCCAGGAGTTGGTGATGGACAGGGAGGCCTGGCATGTTGCAGTCCACGGGGTCACGAAGAGTCAGACACAACTCAGCAACAGAACTGATACCTAGGTACAGTGGAACCAACAAGCTTAAGCCACCTCCAAAAGCAGATATCAATTCAGTACTGAATATTTCCAGAATCATGAAGGCCTGAAATTCATTTGGCCCATTTTGTAAATATCAGGAAGCCTTTAATTTGTAAGCGCATACTTTTAAGTCAATCAAATAGAGCTTATTCACAAGTTAACTCAGCAATATTACAACTGAAAGTGGTCCTGTTTGAAGAAAGGACCTCAAGGGGCTGCACTCAGGAAACACATTTGAGTTTCCCATAGCCAGCACGCTCACAGATAAGACAAATGCAGACATACACACAAAGAACAGAATCTAATTCGGGCAGGACAAAAAAGAAAAAGGTGAAGTCTAACAATTTTGTTAACTTTTTCAAACAAGTATCCTTTTCAAACAACAAACAACACGCAAATGGAAAGATAGGGAATCATGACCGCATGTGTCCTGGCCACTCACCTGGCAAATGCAAAACCAAAAAAGTAACAGTTGAAATACGTTAAATTTACTTAGCTAATTTCAAGATTTCTCCTAGAAATATTTCTAGTTTCTCAGGGTCAGAATTCTGAAAAAAGTATTCCATCAAGCCAGTTTTCTCTAACTGCATATGGGAAAAGAACCAATTTGGGAATTTCGAAGGAGTTTCATCTTAACTAATTTTCCTCCAGAGTCTAACGAATATAGCAACCAGGCAGTATTTCAACAAATCTTCCGGGGGACTCCCCTGGTGGTCCAGTGATTGGGACATCACCTTCCAATGCAGAGGGTATGAGTTCAACCCCTGGTTGGGGAGCTGAGATCCCAGCCTCACTGCTGAAAAACCAAAACATAAAACTGAAGCAATATTGTAACAAATTCAATAAAGACCTTAAAAAAAATGAGCCACATTAAAAAAAAAAAAAAAAAACACAAACCCCACACACTTCTTTCTGTTTCCATTAAAAAAAAACAACAACAACCTTTCTCTCTCTAGGATCATACTAAGCATCTAGTTTTGCAAAATACACACTAGAAGAACTATCACATGGAAAGAGGTCTGATTATCATGGCAGGTGTCATCAAATATCAACCAAACAAATGCACAAAAAGTGTCTCGAAGGATCACATTTCCCTAGCACAAAAAAAGGGAGCTTTGCAAAGGGAACCACTGCAAAGGGAAAATCCCAACCAGCACTCCACCCAGGTGAAAACTGACGCAAAGAGGGAAGGATACCTGGTGTCATTATATGTGAGCTCAAGCTCCATTTTTCACCAAAGATGTCTCAGCTAGCCAATGCAAATACTGATCCGCACACATACCACATACAGATAACTAGCATAGTCCCACAGACAGAAACACAAACCTGTGGGGTCACAAGCTCACCCCAGGGACTTCCCTGATGGTCCCATTGTTAAGAATCCACCTTTCAATTCAGGGGATGTGGATTTGATCGTTGGTTAGGGAACCAGGATCCCACATGGTGTGGGGCAACTAAGCCTGCCACTCCTGAGCCCAAGAGCCGCAACTAGAGAGCCGGTGGAGAGATCCTTCATGCTCCAAGGAAGATCCTGCATGCTGCAACTAAGACCCAACAAAGTCAAATAATAAATAAACATTAAAAAATATTTATTTTAAAAAGCTTACTCCCAAATGACGCACTCAAAAACACAAATAACAGATACTACAGGCCGCACTGACAGACAGGAAGTGTAGCCTGCAATTCCACTTTCACTCACAGACAGAGACCTCCACACCAAGTGGCCCAGCTTTCAGAAGAGAACAGGCCCAAAGTGGTCTGCTGCCCACAAGGGAAGCGAGTAGAGAGAATTCCCAGCCCAAGCAAGCTAGAGTGACTCACTGCGAGTGACACTGGATGTGGCCACAGCGATGGACATTTCTCCACTCCACACAGCCTCGTGCTGCGGGCGAGAAGAAAGGCTCCCTGCTGCTTCAAGACCTGGGACATGTGTCCTGGCCACTCACCTGGCAAATGCAAAACCAAAAAAGTAACAGTTGAAATACGTTAAATTTACTTAGCTAATTTCAAGATTTCTCCTAGAAATATTTCTAGTTTCTCAGGGTCAGAATTCTGAAAAAAGTATTCCATCAAGCCAGTTTTCTCTAACTGCATATGGGAAAAGAACCAATTTGGGAATTTCGAAGGAGTTTCATCTTAACTAATTTTCCTCCAGAGTCTAACGAATATAGCAACCAGGCAGTATTTCAACAAATCTTCCGGGGGACTCCCCTGGTGGTCCAGTGATTGGGACATCACCTTCCAATGCAGAGGGTATGAGTTCAACCCCTGGTTGGGGAGCTGAGATCCCAGCCTCACTGCTGAAAAACCAAAACATAAAACTGAAGCAATATTGTAACAAATTCAATAAAGACCTTAAAAAAAATGAGCCACATTAAAAAAAAAAAAAAACAACACAAACCCCACACACCTTCTTTCTGTTTCCATTAAAAAAAAACAACAACAACCTTTCTCTCTCTAGGATCATACTAAGCATCTAGTTTTGCAAAATACACACTAGAAGAACTATCACATGGAAAGAGGTCTGATTATCATGGCAGGTGTCATCAAATATCAACCAAACAAATGCACAAAAAGTGTCTCGAAGGATCACATTTCCCTAGCACCAAAAAGGGAGCTTTGCAAAGGGAACCACTGCAAAGGGAAAATCCCAACCAGCACTCCACCCAGGTGAAAACTGACGCAAAGAGGGAAGGATACCTGGTGTCATTATATGTGAGCTCAAGCTCCATTTTTCACCAAAGATGTCTCAGCTAGCCAATGCAAATACTGATCCGCACACATACCACATACAGATAACTAGCATAGTCCCACAGACAGAAACACAAACCTGTGGGGTCACAAGCTCACCCCAGGGACTTCCCTGATGGTCCCATTGTTAAGAATCCACCTTTCAATTCAGGGGATGTGGATTTGATCGTTGGTTAGGGAACCAGGATCCCACATGGTGTGGGGCAACTAAGCCTGCCACTCCTGAGCCCAAGAGCCGCAACTAGAGAGCCGGTGGAGAGATCCTTCATGCTCCAAGGAAGATCCTGCATGCTGCAACTAAGACCCAACAAAGTCAAATAATAAATAAACATTAAAAAATATTTATTTTAAAAAGCTTACTCCCAAATGACGCACTCAAAAACACAAATAACAGATACTACAGGCCGCACTGACAGACAGGAAGTGTAGCCTGCAATTCCACTTTCACTCACAGACAGAGACCTCCACACCAAGTGGCCCAGCTTTCAGAAGAGAACAGGCCCAAAGTGGTCTGCTGCCCACAAGGGAAGCGAGTAGAGAGAATTCCCAGCCCAAGCAAGCTAGAGTGACTCACTGCGAGTGACACTGGATGTGGCCACAGCGATGGACATTTCTCCACTCCACACAGCCTCGTGCTGCGGGCGAGAAGAAAGGCTCCCTGCTGCTTCAAGACCTGGGCTGGGCCAGTGGGCGGCCATGGCGAGGGCCCCGGAGCTCAGCAGGACACAGCCCGTGCCCAGGCTTCACCAGCCAGCCTGAGGACGGCAGGCCTGGAGGGCCCCGGGGAGGTCACCATCCACCTTTTACTGCACTCTCTGCCCAGAGGACCACCCTGAGGCTGACCACTGGCCAAGCAGGACCCCTAAGCGCCATGCTAATGGTCACGAACTAACGGTCACTTGTGCTAACGGTTGTCCACTAAGTTTCGCACTAACGGTCTCTCACTAACGGCTCTGCATGTTCCTTGTCCCTTTATCTAGCCCTTGGAGAAGTTTAACAAAGTCCACTAGTTCCCAAGTGTTTTTTTCCCCCACCAACTACATGTGCCTAGCACTTAGCTTAATCCACCTGGCAAATCAAGATGTGTCGGGCTCCTCACCGAGGTCCTTGGGCTCAGTTTGGGGCAATGGAACGCTGAATGTTAGAAGTTTGCTTTCTTTTTGTCAATGACTGGGAGCTCGAATGAGGAGAACAGCCAGGGAGATGAGGGCAAGGGCAAGACCCCCAATTTGGAGGAAGACGACTCTGCCTGCAGACGGGTCTCCTGCCCTCCTTGAGTTCCCTGAGACTGTGGGTGAGTCAGTTTCTTTCACTGGGCATCAATTTCCCAGTCTGTAAAGAAGGAATACTGATGTCTACCCCAGTTAAGTTGTGGTGAGAGCGAAAGAAAATGATATGCATAAAGCGCTTATCTTGGTCAATGTTACAAATACCTCCAAAGTGAGGAAATCAACAAGGTCCCCCCTCCTCTTATTTGTTTGTTTATTTGACTGCGCTGCGAAGTTTTGAACGCATGGAGTCCTAACCACTGGATTGCTAAGGAATTTCATCCCTTCCTTTTAAAATTTGTTTTTAATTATTGTAAAAAGGCACATATCATCTTAACCATTTTTAATCCTACAGTTCAGTAGGGATAAGTATATTCACACTGCTGTGTGTGCAAGTTCTAGAACCTTTTAACCTTGCAAAACTGAAACTCCATACCTATTAACTCCACATCTCCCCCTTTGCCTTGGGCCTGGTGATCACCCTTCTACTTTCTGTTTCTATGAACTTGACCACTTTAAATCCTCCCATAAGTAGAATAATGGACTTTTTGTCCTTTTGTGTCTGGTTTATTTTATTTCTCAGCATGTGACAGGAGTTCCTACCTTTTGAAAGCTGAATAATATTCCGTGGTAAGTATATACCACACTTTGTTTATCCATTTATCCTCAAGGGACATTGGGTTGCTTCCACTCCTTGGTGGAATTGTGGACAGCACTACAATGAACAAGGGTGTGCAAATATCTCTTTGAGACCCTGCATTCAATTCTTTTGGATGTGTATACACTCAAAGTGGGATTGCTGGATCATAAAGTAATTTTCTTTTTTGAGGAAGTTACATACTACTTTCCATAGATGTATCATTTCAAAATCCCAGCAAGGGTATACAATGCTTTCAATTTCTCCACATCCTTGCCAACATCTGCTGTCATATATATATATGTGTATATGTATATATATATATATATTTTTTTTTTAAGTAGCCATCAGCCATCGGTCTGAAGTAAACAGGGTCTCTCTTTGCAAAATTACTATCATTTCTTCTTATCAGTCCAGCAGTTCTGCAAATGAGTCTGACTGCAGGACTGACCCAGCACTTGGTGAGAGGAGTGTGGTTTCTTTTGGAGAAGCAAGCCAGTGGGGCAGGAATGCCAGTACTTTCAACCTACTGAGAGCTGTCCACCATAGCCTGTGACTGGGGCGGCTGCAAAGGCTGGCCGAGTCCACTGCTATGTTTGTTTTGGCTCCAAAGATGCCATCAAGGAAAGAGGTGACCCTCCCGGGGGCCAGAGCCCTTTGTGCGGCCCTTGTCATCCTTCTCAGTGACCTCTCACCACTGTTATCTTGCTCCTGACAGGTCTCCCGAGATTCCCTTTAGTGGAGAAATTCTTGTTGAAAAGTTCAAAGCCAGGGCTTTCTGGCTCTATCTGATGAGCTTCAGGGGCAGGGCCTTGAGTTACGTACAGAGACAAGTAGAGAGGTAGCTTACATGGGGAGCTGCACAGATCAAAGAGGTGCCCGCACTTGGGAAGCTACATCAGAAACCCAGGTAATGCCCAGGAGAGGGAGATGACCAAGAGGAGATTCCAGCCACGGTTCCCTGCACAGAGAGAACCTCAGTCTATGAGGGGCGCAGCTAAGCAAGGATGCTGGTCCTCCCCCAAGAGACAGTGAGTGCACTGGCTAGACCATGGCCTGTGAAGTCAGAGGAGCCTGAGGTTCAAACTCAACCTGGCTCCACCATCTTCTGTGTGGTCTTGAGCAAGTTATGAAGCCTCTCTGAGCCTCAGTTTCATCTGTAAAATGGGAAAAGAAAGGATCTCAGTGAGTTATTATGAGATCAGTACTATTTGTCACAGTAGCTACTGTTTATTAAGCCCCCCACCCCAACACCACCCTTTGTGCCAGGGGGTTGGTCAAGCACCTTCTAAGCATGCAGTGTGATACAGAGGTCAAGGGTAAAGGCTCTCAGGAACTGATAGAGCTTGGTTAAAAGCCCAGACCTGCCACTTGCTAACTGCAGGAACCCAGGCAAGACTGTTAACCTCCCAGGGCCTCACCCTGCTCATCTTTAAAATGGGGATGTTAAATAGGAATGCCAATGCCTGTCTCCCCAGGTATCACATACTGCCTTTATTCAACAACGTGCCTTTGTCAGTCCATCCTCCCCGTGGGAGGGTGGGATGGGGTGTCCAGAGGCTTTGAAACCATCCTGGTGGTTACTCCAGCCCAGAGAAGAGACAGTGGAACTCGTGATTGGAAAGATCTGCAGGAGATTGCATGTTCTGGAATGAAGATGCCATCAGACTGTGACACTGGAAGAATGCTGACCTGGTGTCCGGGGGCCAGGAGCAAGGACAGTTGTCCTGTTTAAAGGAGCGGGTCTCCCAACGGACCCACCGCTGACTGCTCAGTCCCTCATTCCCCCTGGTAGAGTGTCCCGGCCACCTTTGTCCTTGCCTGCCTACCGGCTGAGAGCTGGCGATGGCTGCGGGCTGCAGAGCTACATCCACCCAGCAGCCCCTCACTGTCTAGTGCGTGCACATCGCCTGCCTGTGGTCAGATTCCTGAGTTTTCATGCCCACTGCTTCCCAACCCCAGGCGCAAACCAGTCCCTGTCCTTGGGGACTTTTGACTGAGCCTCACACAGGGGAGGGGGCCTGAGATGGTCTCTTGCCGTCACAGACAGAGCAGGAGAGAATAAGAGCTGGGGTGGGCGGGGGCCCTGGCTGAGCCTTAAGAGACGCGGGACCGTCCCTGGGGACATTGCTGACCTGAGCAGCCGAACCTCAGGGCGCCCGCCTGGGCCAACTCTTCTGCCCACTTTCCCCGCCTCACTGAGAGGGAGGCTCCGCGAACCAGCCGCCCAGTGTCTCCTCCTCCTCCTCCGGGCCTGTCACCATTTCCACACACAGCAGGGTCTGTGGGGGCGGAGGCTTTTTCCAGACATGTATTTAAGTGAGGAGAAAAAACAAGGCGAGTCGCCCAGGATTTGCCAAGTCAGTAGGCAGGAACACAACTCAAGAGGCCAAAAATAAGATGGCGGCGAGGGTCACCCTGCTCTTCTGAGCTGGGCGCGGGTGACGGCCCGTGCTGAGCATTCCACAATCACACTTCTGTCTGAGGGTGCCCCTTCATTCTGGGGCATCAGCCTCCTGGTCAGAAGGTGGCAGAGCCCTGATTGTGGGCAGTGAGTAATGGTGACTCAGGAAAATTCGAAAGGACACAGGGAACACCCCCAAAGTCATCTGGGGACAGGCCCTGGTTCCCCCTGCCGGTCAGGGAGCCAGGAGTTCTGGTCTCCCATTGTAAAGGAGGAATTTCTGAAGTTCTCTCTGGAACTTTGGCAGAATTCTGTGGGATCTTTCAGAGGAAGCATTACGCTTTGGGTGTTTTTCTGGAGGGGAAATTACTAAGATTTCTTTCACCTTTATAGCTATTTGTGAATTAGCTCCTTTTCTCTTTTAGCTCCAGATTATATTTGTCTCTTTATTCTGATGCAGCATCTGTTACCTTGTATGACGAACAGTACTCCCCAAAGCAAGTAATGACAGTAATAATAGCTAACATTTATTTAGCCCTTATGGCACGCCAGGTACTGGTCTCTCTGTAATTTTTGTGGTTCATCAAATCTGAGTCTCCATCAGTCTTCAGATATGCCATATATGATGTACCACTCAAGAATACTGCCAATTAATCCATGACATGCCATTGATTTTAAGATTCACTTGGCACTCAGAAATGTTAAAACGAGAATGTTAGAATCAATGAAATGCAGTAACCGATTCTCGGTTGTCATCCTTGCCTTACAGCCTTACCGAGGAACAGAGAAGTTGGGTAAACCTACCTGATGCCACAGAGCGACTATGTGGTGGAAATGGGATATGAACCCAGATTCAGGCTCCAAAACCTGGGCTCCCAACCACCGTGCTGCGTTGCGTCTGAGAAATGGTTTCTGTCTGTCCACCGGCGGGACAGAAGGAGGGACACAAAGCACAAGAGGGAGAGCTGGACCCCACCCCCTGCTCCCTCTTCCTCATCACCCCCAGGGCCAGCGTTGATGCCCCTTCTAAAAGCTGCTGCCCCTGTCCCTCCCAGCAGCTGGCACCCTGGATCTGTCCTTCCTTGCCTCGCTCTTGCCCCTGCTTGGACCGCTGCAGTGGCCTCTTAGCTGTCACCGTCCTCCGATCTCCCCCCAACCCCTCCACACGCACAGACTCAGACACTGAGACAGTCATCTTCTTAAAATGTGAATCTGGTCTTGTCGCTGTTCCAAAACCTTGGAGAGATCCAAATCCTAGCAAGCGATTCCTCACTCATTTAGCTGTTTCAGCACCTACTCCGCACCCGGCTCAGAGGATGGAAAGGTGGGCAACCCCCAGTGTGTTCCGCAGCCACGCTCTCACGGAGGAGCGAGACTCCTCAGTGGGCAGGTATGACTCAGTGTAAAAATGCTTCCAGGGGTGGGAGTGAAGTGCTGGGCTGGTGGGAGGAGCACCTGCTCTGGGGACTCAGCGACCCCTTCCTGGAGGTGGAGTGGGAATTCAACCAGGCAGAGAACAGTGAGGATTCCCAAGCAGAGGGAACAGCAGGTACAGTGGGCCAGAGCTGACAGGGAGGTTGGAGCAGAGTATCAGTGGGGTGTGTCCCAGGTGAGTCTAGAGGGTTAGGCTTGGAGTGGCTGGGCAAGGCTGTCTCTAACTGCCCACGTCTTTCCTTTTCAGCCTCTGCTCCCTTCTCCTCCTCTCCCCACAGTATCTCTCTACAGTAGGTACTTGATTCTCAGACAGGCATCTTCCACTCGTCCTTCCAGACCCTCCCTGGTGAAAATAACCCTGACCCTTGACTTAGCTCTCTGGCCTCTTGAGCCAGACAAAAGCCTGGAAAAGTTATCTTGGACTCAAAGTAGAGGGGGGAAGGGGGGATTTTGGAGAATTTTTAACAGAATTCAGCTGAGTAAAAGGCAAAGTTCTTACAAAGGCCTGTGAGACCCTGCACAGACTGGGTGACCTGCCCCCCAGCCGTGAACCCCGTCTTCCACTGTCTTCTCTTAGCCAGCTCTGTTTCGGCTACCCCCTCTCCTTGCCAGAATCCAAACACGGCCCTGCTTCCCTGCCTCACGTCCTTTGCACGTGCTGTTTCTAGTACACCTTTCCCCTTTCTTATTTGTACATCTTCATCTATATCAGATTTTGTTCAGATATCACCTCTCAGAGCGATACACCTGATACACTATTTAAAATTGCAACTTGTATCATGCTCTGCGCTCCTGTTTCTCCGCAGCACTCACCATCTTCAAGAGCTTGTATGATTCACTTATTTGTTTACTGTCTGTCTTTTCCCACGAGAAGTGAGCTCCAGGAGGGCAAGGATTTGGGTCTGCCTGGTTCACTCGGTGTCCCCAGCACTAGCAACAGTGCCTGGCACACAGTAGGTGTGCAAATAAGTAAATATTTGTTGGTTGAACCAATGAATTCTGAGTAGTGTCTGTGGGCCAGGTAGGCTTGGCCCCAGCTGCTGTGGAGGCTGCACTGCTGCAGGAATGGGGTCTGGGCTTCTCCAAGGGTGCCGGCCAGGCTGGTTCTGGCGGGCAGTGGGACAGGTCCCTGACAGCAGGTGAGTCCTGGGTGAATCACGGCTAATGAGATGGTGAGGGCCACGCCAAGCTGCTTCCCACACGGTTGGCCGGCAGGTCACTACCTGTCGCCAGGAAGCTCCTCAATAAGGATTGAACAAGACTCTGGGCTGGGGCAGGAGGAAGTGCTCCCCCCACCTCGAGACCCCACCCATTCCTGAGGACTGAGTCGGCTCACCTGGGCTTCCCCCCAGACCCCCCCAGGCCTTGGCGAGACACTGGTTTCTCAACTTTGGCTTTGAGATTTCCTTCCTAAAAGGAGTTTCGCTCGCTGCATCCCACACCCCTCCTGGGTAGGGCCTGTTTGTCAGCTAAGTCTGTCTGGGT
Source organism: Madoqua kirkii (assembly GCA_006408675.1). NCBI lineage: Eukaryota > Metazoa > Chordata > Mammalia > Artiodactyla > Bovidae > Madoqua > Madoqua kirkii. The sequence goes on along the minus strand of SJYC01122409.1, from coordinate 56,742 downwards.
CATCCAGTCTGCAGAGGGAAGGCAGTAAGGCCTGGAAAACCCCAGGACTCCCCGCCTGGGCAGCCCTAGGGAGAGTGGGTAGACCAGAGTTTATTGAGTAGGGGCATAGGATCAATGGGGCTTTTAAAACTCAACTGAATAGAGTGGCGTGGTCTCCCTGACCGAATTCCACCAGGGTGCCTGCCTGAACCCAAGTGAGATGATGCCCCAGGTCACGGCATGGAGTTCCATGAACTTTGGTTTCTTCATCTGCAGAGTGGGGCAAAGCCTTCTTGTCCATGGGTGGCCCGCAAGGCCAGCATGAGATCCTGGGTACACAGAGCAAGGAATGCAGGTGAGTAGCCAGGCCTCTGCCCCGAAGCCCAGAAGATGCTCTCGATGTGGCGGATCTCTGGGGAGGTTGCTGGCCAGGCCGTCTCCCAGTGTCACCGAGTCTGGTTCCCTCCCACGTTTCCTCTTCAGTCGGGGCACTTGGTGTCCCTGCGGGCCCTCTGCCCAGAACCCAGAGAGCCCCTAGCTGAGTGGCCCACCCCAGCCCTCTGTCTGGGTCTGAAATCCCCACCCTTATTTATTCATATCACAGGAACTTGTCTATTGCGTTCAATGAATATATTTGTTGGCCAGTCATCAGATGTCCAAGGGGCACTGCCCAGCTGCCAGGCACAGTGCCCTGCCGATGGATGCAGAGATGGTGAGGCCTGGCCCCGTCTCAAGGGTGCACAGTCTTAGTAAATACACCAGCACGGCTCTCAGACACCCACATCCCTGCGCAGGGCTCCGCAGGCACTCAGAGCAGGGAGTGGCTGGTGGGGTGAGTGGTGTTGGGCAGAGCCTCAGAGAGGAGCTGCTGCTTGAGCAGGGCTGTCCTTGGGCTTTGCTGACCTACATTTGTCATCTAATCCTCACCACAGCCCTGTGATGCTGGCAGCACAGGTAGCATCATACCCATTTTATGGATGACAAAACCAAGGTTCAAAGAGGTGAGGGGACTTGCCCACGGCCTGTGTGATTATGAGTGGCAGGGGCTCATCTCGAGTCCCAGTTTTCTGGTCTCGGGGCAGCGGTCGCCTGTGCCCTACCTCAAGTTCTCCTCCCTTTTGTTCATCTGTGCATAAGCATTACACGGGTGCTCGGTATGGACCGGGTGCTGTCCACAAGCTGGTGACTTAAAAGTGGCAAGGTACGATCAAGGGGAGAAACCACACGCTGAAATCTCACCCAGCTGCTGAAATCTTTCGGTCAGTTGTGCATTCAGGATTTCTCTGGTGGTCCAGGGGTTAAGATTCCATGCTTCCATTGCAGACAGCACGGGTTCAGCCCCTGGTTGGGGGAGTTTCCCATGTCTTCCCACTTAAAAAAAAGTTGTCCGTTCAACAGATTCACAGAAACCAGACAAAACAAAATGGGCAAAGAGGACCGTCCTTGTAGAGGCCTCGCTTCGGCAGGAAGGCAGACGGTCAGGTAAGTGAGCAGTGCCCTGAGGAACATCACACAGTGTGAGGGGGCCAACAGGGTGGCCGGGCGGGGCTTTCCAGAATAGGGCGTATTTGCCTGTGGTTGTCTCTGAAATGACAGTTGAGCGGAGGAGGCCTGTGCATGGCTGAGGCAGTGTGGCTAGCTGAGGCAGACGGAACGGCAGTGCAAAGGCCCTGCAGCAGGAGTACGCTGGGTTGTTCTGAGGAGCATCGGGCGGCTGGGCAGGTAGGGAGGGAGTGGTGGGAAGCGAGGTCAGAGAGCTAATGGGAGTAGGGGAGGGACAGATCCTAAAGGCCTTGGGAGGCCACAGTGAGGTCTTTGCTTTTAACCATGAGTGAGATGGGAGCCACTGGAGGGTTTTGAGCTGAAGAGTGACCCAACTTGACTTAGATTTGAAAAGGATCTCTCTGGCTGCTATGGAGACAGACTAATGCAGCAGGGACGAATGGGGACAGGGAGACAATGGGGGGCTACCGAGACCATCCTGGTGGAGATGGGCCAGGTTGGTGGTGGTGAGGTGGGAAGAAGTGGTCATTTGTTTTTAGGTCAAGCTGTGCGGCATGTGGGATCTAGCTCCCTGACCAGTGATTGAACCCAGGCCCCATGCACTGGGAGCACAGAATCTTATCTGATGTCCTGAAACTAGTCCCACGCTGGCTCCAGGACAGGAGGGCATCTCTGCCCAGGCCAGGCCCCATCAGAGGTGCCACACCCTCCACCGGAAGCATGGCATGGGGCATGGCACTGCCCAGGCAGCTGTGGAGGCTGGACAGTGCCGGGCCCTTCTTCCATCCCACTGTATGGCTGCACGGACCTCCTCATTTCATTTCAAACATTGTGAATTGGGCCCAGCAGCTATCATTCCCTCCCACCCTGGGCCGGGCCACCAATCTGCACAATGTTTTTGGGGAGCACTTGGTTCATATGTATCAAGAGTCTTAGAATTTTCGTGCCCTTTGACCCAGCGAGTCCTTTCTGGGAGGTTCCCCTGGGGAAGTCACCTGAAACGCTGGTGACGGCTGCTGCATCAAGAGCTTCACCTGGGCACTTGTGCTGCTCTTAAATTCACGTTTCCCAAGGACGTTCACGTCAAAGGACAACACTCATGCTACAATATCAAGCGGCTGGAATACTGTGCAGGAGACATCTATACGAGGAAGGAAGTAGACGGTGACTACCTCTGCGTGACTGGAACTTCCACTGAAGGAGAAACTTCGCTTTCTTCTTTACACTTTTCCGCTTTGTATGGATGTTCTAAGATGAACATGCTTTGCCTTCATGATAATTGGATTTGAAAGCAGTATTAAAAAAAGAAACAGAAAGGAAATGCGAGTTCCCAGAAGCTGAGGAAGCACAGCAGAGGCCAGGCCCGGAGCAGAGAACCAACTGACCCATCCCTTTCGGGGAAAGGCAGCAGCCACGTGGAGTGCAGCAAGCCTGGTGCCCCGCCAACCGGACAGCCAGCCGCTGGGCTCACTTCCTCCAGCGCGGCTGCCCGGGGCGGAACTGAGAGGGGCGGTGGGAGTGAGCACGGCGGGGCCCACTCCCCTTCCTACTGCCCGGCCACGGGGTCTGTCCCCTCTCCTTGGCCCTGTAGCGCCCGGAGTTTGCCCCTCTGTCACCTCTGCTTCCATCACGTCTCACCAGAAGCCTGCTGCATTTATAACCTCTCCCTAAGTATGTACCCAGGGGTTCTCAGAATGTGATCTCCTTACCAGGGGCATCAGCACCCACCCAGGAATTTGTTAGAAATACAGATTCACAGGCCCCACCCCAGACCCTCTGAGTCTGAGAATCTGGAAGGTGAAGCCCAGGAATCCATGTTTTAACAACCCCTCCAGGGCTACAGTTTGAGAGCAGGATACAGCCCCGCCGTGGTCCATGGTTTACCTCAATTGTGTCATCTTACACATTGCCCTGATTTCCACTTAAGAGCTGGGACTCTGAGACCATACTTTATTTATTTATTCTTTTTGAGCTCATACTTTTATTTCAACCTTTGTGCTCCACAGCTGGCTGGACTTCAGGCTCTCCTCTGGGGGTCCAGGTTGGCGCTGGGCGTTCATCGTGCCACAGACATGGGTTGAACCGGAGTTCGCACACTGTGGCATCAGAGCCCTGGCTGCTCAATCGGAAAATCAAGACTGATTCCCCAGGAGATCCAGCGGGCCTGGCCCCCTTTGGGATGAGGGAGGCAGGCTCCCTCGGGTGATGACAGCCAGTGGCAGTCAGGATGGACACACGCTGCCGTGGAGGGGCGCAGCGCCACCTGCTGGCCAGAAGGACAGCAGCAGCGATGCTGGCTGATTAATGCAGAGACCCCCCCCCCCACACACACACACACGCGTGCGCGCGCGCGCACGCACACGGCTGATTAATGTAGGGACCCACACGCACGCACGCACACACACACACACACACACACACACACACTCAACAGGGACACCATGACAAGCAAGCACGTGTCTCCTCCCACTGCATGGGGGCGGACACATCCACACGTGGATGTCTGGGCCTGTGGGCATGTGGGGCTCTCTGCCACACGGCATGGCAGATAGCACTGAATTCACTCATGTACTCATTTCTTCCTTTACCAAACGTTCTCTCAGATATGCCAAGCCCACAGTTGCTATCCCTGGATGGGTGATGATCAAGAGACCAGGCAGTAACTAGGCGATGTAGGTAAGGGTCCCAGGAGAGATGCTCCCAGTGAGGTTGCAGAGGCAGCCCCTAACTCATCTAGACTGGAGTTGGGGGCAGGGACAAGTTGCCCAAGAGATCCAGCCCTTGCTGGGTCAAAGCCTATGAGCGGGAGATGGCTGGGTGAAGGAGGCAGCGGTCAAATAGAGCAAAGCACAGAGGAGGCGCTAGAAGGGAGAGTTGAGACCCTGGGCAAAGGGCCTTACACATGGGCCACAGAGTCTGCTTCATCCTTGAAGGCAGTGGGGAGCCATGGAAAGCTTCCAGTAGGGGAATGGCCCGGCCAGATTCCGGCGCCATAGCTACTGACACGTCAGTACCAAAGCATAGCCCCTGAGGGTCTCTCAGTCTCCCCTAGGGCTGGGGGCCTTACATGTGGTTTGTCCCTGGGTACTGCCTCTTCTTTTTGCAGCAGCAGCCCTTGGATGTGTCTGCGAAGGGGAGAGGCGCACCCTCACCCCAGTCTCCAGAGAGAAGCTTGTGTTCACTCTAGAAAGGAAGCAAACAGCAGCCACTGTTAAGGCAGGCAGCCCCTATGTGCTCAGAAGATGCCCATTTTCCACTCACCAGGCCGCCCGGGACAGCTCAGAGGGTGAGAGCTCCTCTACAACATAGCTCCCTGTGCCCCCGCGGGCCCTCCCAGGTCCCCCTACTAGAGGGTCGGTGCCTCTGCACGGATGGTAACTGGAGAACACAGTTACAATAGGGGACGCTGGCGCTCTGACACAAGCAGGGGTCTAGTGTAGCGGGCCGGAGGGCGGCCGGAAGGGGACCCCGGGCGGCTGAGGGGAGCAGCGTGAGGACTCCCCAGAGAGCAGGTGGCAGGTGGAGCTGAAGAGAAAACCTTGGCGGCTTCCCAGTTCAGCTGGGCCACGGCTCTGTCAGTGGCCGGGTGTCCCCCGGCCGGGCCCCTGGCCCCGGGCCTGCGGTTTTCCTTAGTAGAGCAGCGGTAGCAGCTTCCGAGAAACCCCACCAAGGCTTTCCTGTCAGGGCGACTCCAAGTTCCTCTTCAGGAAGGGGAAGTGGGGGAGTTTCTCCTAAGGGCTTTCAGTTTCTTTCTAAGAAGCAGGAGTGTCCCAACCCCTCAGTGCAGAGCCAGGTGTTAAGGGAAGAGAGGTCCCACGTCAGGGGCTTTCCCATCTCGGGTCCACAGGTGGACATTCCAGAAGCGGAAAACCGGACCCGGCTTTTGCAGGCCCTTTCCCATGCCCCCCCCTCCTTTCTTCCCCCTCCGGGCACATGCCCCCTGCGCCCCTCCCTGCCCCCACCAACATGGGGAACGCGTGCACAGAATGAGGACCCGCCAGGTGGAAATTTATTTCCTCAGCCTTCCCAGCCGACATCCTCGGAGCCCTGCTTCCTCTGGGCTCTGCTGGGCGACTCAACATCTGACCCAGACCCAGACCCAGCAGGCGACTCCAGCTGCTTGCCGATGCTGAGCCATGGAAGACCTCCAAACTTCTTCGAGGACACACTGTGGGAGCCCCAGGGGCTGAGAGCCCGCCTTTCTTTTAAGAAGGTTTAGGCTTGGTGGCAAAGCAGAAGTCCTGATGTGATTATAAACAAGACTCACCATTAAGGCTAAGCACTTACCACGTGCTAGCATTTTACATCAATATCCTCCTGCAACCCCCACTCCAGGGGGCAATCCCAGGACGAAGACACCGTTGTTACTCCTAAAGTCAAGCAACCTGCCCATTCACCCGGCCCGCAAGCCTGTTCTTCCCGGTAGACTGCTTCTCAGAAAGGTGGGGAAGAAAGACTATCAGGCCCTCAAAGGAGCTGGCTGGGAAGGTGTGATCTCCAATATCGCCGATCCTCAAAGCAAGCTCTGGGTGGTGGTGAGCCAGCGATCTCGTTAGCGCCGCTCTGCAGCACGGCTACGGCTGGGGGTCTCCCGGGACATCACACACTCCAGTTGCCTCTCCTATTTTCCTCTTACAGGCATCGTGTTAGGGTTTCTGCTTTGCCAACACATGCGTTATGGGGACAGTGTGGGGATTCCCCCAAACCATGATGCTGTTCTGCTCAAAAACATTTGCCTAGAAGTCCACAACTGTGTGACTCACGCTGTTGAGGTGTCAAGAAAACTCACAGCTGCAGGGCGGAGGGGCCGGACCCAAACGGAAGGGGGTACTCAGAGGGTGAGCAGTTCGGTAAATAAAAATGCAGGACGCCAGGTTACATTTGAGTTTCAGATCGACTACAACATTTGGGATGCCCTGATACTAAAAAAAAAAAAAAAAAAATTTTGTTTATCTGAGGTGAAAGTGTGTGTTAGTTGCTCTGTCGAGTCTGACTCTTTGCGACCCCGTGGATTATAACCCAAATCGGGGACTGAACCAGCGTCTCTTACATCTCCTGTGTTGGCACGCGGGATTTTTAAATTTTTTTTTTTAACTTCCTGACATTTGTGTGCCTGAAAGGCCAGGGGTACTCACGTGTAGCCTACAGTAGTGGCACCTAAGGGCTGGGGTTACCCAGGGTCCCTTGGTCACCATCAGCTCCCTCTCTCAGAGCCACCACCAGAAGGTGATAGTCTTTGCTGTGGACAATGCACGTTTTCTCAGTCTTGTGTAAAAGTATATCTTCAGGAAAATTGGTGAATTATAGTTTGTTCAGGCTGCTGAAGCACAGGACTCCTACTGCAGAGGCTTCAACAACAGAAATTAATTTTCTCACAATCCTGGAGGTTGGACATCTGAAATCAAAGTGTCAGCAGGGTTGACTTGTTTTAAGTTTCCTCTTTTCCTCTTTGTCTTCTGTGGCTTTCCCACTGCCTAGGTCCTAATTGCCTTTCTTTCTTTCTTTTGGCTTTTTGGTTTTTTGACCGCTCCACAGCTTTCGGGATCTTAGTTCCCCAACCAGGAATTGAACTTGCGCCCTCAGCAGTGAAAGCATGAAGTCTTAACCACTGGGCCGCCAGGGAATTCCTTAGACGAGGGGCTTTCTCTCTTTCTAATCTTTGCTTCTGATAAGGACACCAGTCATGTAAGAGCAGGGCTCACCTACTGACTTCATTTTACCTTGTGTTTTGCTCAATTGCTCAGTCGTGTCCGATTCTTTGAGGCCCCCTGGACTGTAGTCCACTAGGCTCTGCTGCCCATGGAATTTTCGAGGCAAGAATAGTGGAGTGGATTGCCATTTCCTCCTCCAGGGGATCTTCCCAAACCAGTAATCGAACTACCGTCCATCTCTTGTGTCTCCTGCACTGGCAGGTGAGTTCTTTACCACTAGCACCACCTGTGAAGTCCCCATTTTACACCAATTATCTCTTTACAGACCTAATATCCAAATACAGTCAGTCTGAGGAACTGGGGACTGGAACTTCAACATACAAGTTTAGGGGAGGACACAATTCAGCCAACAACGCTTGCTGATATTTAACTGAAATTGGAAGTGAAGACAGTGTGCTGGCTTTGGAAATGCAGGCTGGAGATTGGTCCCAAGACCACTCCTCAGAGATGGCCAGCTTTCCTTAGACATTCTGAGCCTCCCCTGCCTACCCAGTTGTTTTGTTGTTGCTGTTGTTTACAAGTCTACACAGTTATGATCCTGGTAGTTTGGGGATGCAGCTTCGGATGTGGCCCCCACTGGCCAGTGGACTGGGAGGGGTCAGTGCTGCAACCAAAATGCTGGGACTTAGAATAGGGTGAGCAGCTCCCTGCTCTGTGATGAAGGTCTGATAATCATTGTGCTTGAACAGATGTGGTCTTTAAAAACAGTTTCAAACTCTCTACCCTGAGCTGCTATTTATAGGATCATTCAAGAGTCTCTTTCAAAAAGAGATGAACTCTTAGTGCTTGTGTTTTCACAAAAGTGGTTTTTTAATTGCTAAGTCATACCTGAGCCTTTGTCACCCCCATGGGCTGGAGCCGGCCAGGCTCCTCTCTCAGTGGGGTTTCCCAGGCAAGAATAGTTGCCATTTCTTTCTCCAGGGTATCTCCCCCACCCAGGGAAGGAATGAATGAACCCAAGTCTCCTGCTTAGCAGGTGGATTCTTTACCACTGAGCCACCTGGGAAGCCCTTTTACATAAGTAGTATGTGTTTATCATTAAAAACAGACAAAAAAAAAAAAAAACCAACCAAGGAAAAATTAACGATAATCAGTAATCGGGCCTCCCGGAGATAATCACCGTTAGGGTTGGGTTTCTGTATCTATCTGTATCTATTGATGTGTCTTATTAATCTCCACCTCCATCTATATTTATATAGCTGAATTTACTTCAAAGATAAGAGTACGCTGTGCCATTTCATAACTTCTTATCCATTACTATATCATGATCACCTCACTAGGCATTGAATTGTTTTCTAAAGTGCATTTTCTGTGGTGGCAGATACACACCATAAGCAACTGAACAAATTTCCTACTGTTGAAAGTTTTGTTGTTGCTGTTGTTTACAAGTCTACACAGTTATGATCCTGGTAGTTTGGGGATGCAGCTTCGGATGTGGCCCCCACTGGCCAGTGGACTGGGAGGGGTCAGTGCTGCAACCAAAATGCTGGGACTTAGAATAGGGTGAGCAGCTCCCTGCTCTGTGATGAAGGTCTGATAATCATTGTGCTTGAACAGATGTGGTCTTTAAAAACAGTTTCAAACTCTCTACCCTGAGCTGCTATTTATAGGATCATTCAAGAGTCTCTTTCAAAAAGAGATGAACTCTTAGTGCTTGTGTTTTCACAAAAGTGGTTTTTTAATTGCTAAGTCATACCTGAGCCTTTGTCACCCCCATGGGCTGGAGCCGGCCAGGCTCCTCTCTCAGTGGGGTTTCCCAGGCAAGAATAGTTGCCATTTCTTTCTCCAGGGTATCTCCCCCACCCAGGGAAGGAATGAATGAACCCAAGTCTCCTGCTTAGCAGGTGGATTCTTTACCACTGAGCCACCTGGGAAGCCCTTTTACATAAGTAGTATGTGTTTATCATTAAAAACAGACAAAAAAAAAAAAAAACCAACCAAGGAAAAATTAACGATAATCAGTAATCGGGCCTCCCGGAGATAATCACCGTTAGGGTTGGGTTTCTGTATCTATCTGTATCTATTGATGTGTCTTATTAATCTCCACCTCCATCTATATTTATATAGCTGAATTTACTTCAAAGATAAGAGTACGCTGTGCCATTTCATAACTTCTTATCCATTACTATATCATGATCACCTCACTAGGCATTGAATTGTTTTCTAAAGTGCTATTTTCTATGGTGGCAGATACACACCATAAGCAACTGAACAAATTTCCTACTGTTGAATAATTGGGTTATTTTACCATTTTTATGATATTGAATGAAGTTGCAACAACATCATCATAGTTAAATCTTTGCCATGATTATTTACTATGAATAAATTCCAAGATGTGAAATTTCTCAGTCAAAGAGAGAGCACTGTTTAAAATTTTCAACTTTATTTTTAAATAGATAGTATATTCACAAGAATATAGTATTATATCCAGATTTAAAAGGTATATCCTATTCCAAGGTCAACCAGTTCCCCTACTAAGAGGCAATTGCTGTTACCAACGTCTTATGTTCTTTCCAGAGATATTTTACATACACACACACACGTATGTAGTATGTGTTTATGTGTAGACACACACATAAAATAATATGCATATGTATCAAACCCAGGTCTCCTGCGTTGCAGGCCAATTCTTTACTGTCTGAGCCACCAGGGAAGCCCTCTCTACATATACATATATGTGTATGCATAATTTTTTTCACAAATGGTAGTATCCTCATATACTATTTTGCACTTTGCTTTTCTCACTCGAATCATCTTGGAGGGTTGTCCCATATCAGAACATGAAGAACCTCCTCATTGTTTTGAGCAGCTGCATGGTTGCCATTATATGTATGTACTATAATATATTTAAATAATTCCCTATTGATGGACATATAGATTGTTTACTAATTATATACAACTATATAACAAATGGGCTTCTCCGGTGGCTCAGAGGTTAAAGCGTCTGCCTTCAATACGGGAGACCTGTGTTCGATCCCTGGGTTGGGAAGATCCGCTGGAGAAGGAAATGGCAATCCACTCCAGTATTCCTGCCTGGAGAATCCCATGGACAGAGGAGCTTGGTAGGCTACAGTCCACGGGGCCACAAAGAGTTGGACACGACTGAGTGACTTCACTCACTCACTCATATAACAGATTACCCCCAAATATATTGACATAAAACTACCACGAAATTTATTTTCTCTTATGGTTTCTTTCAGTCAGAAATTTGTGAAGGACGCAGTCGGGCACTTGGCACTCGGGGTCTCCCAGGAGGCTTTAGTCAGGTGTTGACTGAGGCCTCATCAGATGACTCAGTGGGACTGGAGGATCATTTCTAAGGTTACTCGCTCGTATAGCCGGCCAGTTTGTGCCACCTGTAGGCGTGCCTCAGTGCCCCTCCACATGGACGTCTCCACAAAGATATCAGAACATCACTGCTGCCCTATCTTTTTGGCTGAAGCAAGTCAGCAAGTCAACCTAGACTCAAGAGGAGGTGAAATTGGAAATTCCATCCAGTGATTAGGACTCTCCATGTTCATTGTAAGGAGCACAGTTTCAATCCCTGTTTGGGGAATTAAGATTCTGAAAGCCAAAAAAAAAAGGGAGAAAGAAGAGATGAAATAGATTCCGTCTTGTGGTAGCAGAAGCAGCAAAGTTCAGTTGCCAAGGGGCAGGAACACAGAGGTGGGGGTAATTCTCTGGGGGCCATTATTGTAACAACACTCCCTAGGGATGGTGCACAAAGTTCATACACTGGGTCAGCACGCCCTGTGCATGTACCCAGAGATCTTCGAACTTTGGTCTCACTCTTGGCAACAACCTCTGCCTCCCAGCTCGCTCCTCACTCACTTCTCAGCCAGTCCATCTCTGAAGATCCGCCTGAACCTAGGCTGTGTCTCTGGTCTGGGGCCCTGTTTATGCCCTCTGGCCTTGCTGATGAATGTGTGGACTTTGATTCAGGTTACCTGCCAGCCTTCCCACTCAGCCTGGCCTCCACTCTGCTTCCTGGAACTCACAGCCCCACCCCGTCAAATGTCCTCAGGCAGGGTCTGGTCGCCTCCCCGCTGGGAAAGTTCATACACCTCCAGTGGATTCTTCTTGACCAATTTCCCAAGAAAACTGCTTAATACATCTGAAAGTACAGTATGTGTCTTTCATTCACCCTTTCATTTGCCCCAGCCCGATAAACTCCAGTAATTCAGACCATTGAGAAATTCCATGATTTATGCTCCAAATTTTAGTCTTTTTTTTTTCTGTCCTTTAGAACTCATGAGTTACTGAGAGTATAAACCCATGATGTTATTTAATAAGAGCTATAAAAGGAAAAGATAATACCAATAAGATAGAATCTCACAAAATGGCTTATTGGTTGGACCAAGAAGTTAACATGAATCACATTTTCCTAATTGAATCATACTTTTTGATGTAGTACCTAGACTTGTTGCCTAAGGACCCTCAGAGGGCTGTAAGACTGAGGATAGAATTATTTAGTAATCAAAGTTTAGATTTTTTATAAGGGGAAGACTTTTGGTAAAGATATTAATTTGCTGGTTGTTAAAATGATTTTAATGTTTCAAAGAAACAAGATGTACAACAATTGCAACTTTAGTAAAAAGAGATACATTTATTGTAAAAAGGGGGAGAATCTATACCACAAAACATAAAACATAATATACTGTGTATGTATCTCCTTTCTTTGGAAATATCTATAGTTTCTTATAGAAACTGTTCTCTCAGTAATATTGACTCTTAGGAGAAAAAATATGGGTGTGTGACATCAGGGTGAGAGGAAGATTTTTAGATTTATCCTTGTACCTTTTGAATTTTGTACCAAAGTTAAACCAAAACTGTGGGAGCAGATATCACCTGGGAGGGGACACAAGGGAGTTCTCCAGGGTGCTGGAAATATTTTGGATCTAGATGTGAGTGGTGGCTATGTGGATGAACACACGCGAAAAGTTGTCAATCTGTATACTTAAAATCAATGTACTTTATTATGCTATACTTTCAAGAAAGCGATGTCTATCATTGTGAAAAAAACATATTACAAACAATACATACATTACAAATAATTTTTACTTTGTGTTTTTTTGGCAGGACACATGACATGGCTTGTGGGATTTTAGTTCTCCAACCAAAGGTCAAACCCACGCCCCCGGCAATGGAGGCACAGAGTCTTAACCACTGGACCACCAGGGAAGTCCCCAAAATAATTTTTTAAGAAGAAAAATAAAGCCAGACCAGGCAGGCTGCCAAAAAATAAAGTCAGACCTTGCCTTGCTCCACAAAAGTAAGTATGTTTCTGAAAATTTACTTAAGCCAGTTTCTATAAAGTGAAGCATAAATTCCAATTGGCTTCCATGATAATGTCTGAGATGTGTCTGTGGACTTACTCTGGTGGTGGTCTTGATCTGAGCGTTGGAATCCTGCCGTGGTAAACTCCCCGCCCTCTGAGTCTGGGCTTGATGATTGTGAGAGAGGGAAAGGTGGTGAGTCTCCCTGAAAGGCCTGAGAAACAGGAGCCCAGCAGAGAACAGAGGAAAAGGTTATTAACCGAGTGCCTCCGTGTCTGGGCCCTATACGCACTGGCACAACCAAGGCAGACGAAGACCGCTTCTAAGAGGCAAGAGAGAAAATACAAACTGGAAAACAAAACCACAGATGAATAATCCACTCATCTGCTCAGCATGCTAACATTTTCAAAGTCCTTTGACACCCATTATTTCATTTGACCCCCAAACAGCTCTATGAATGGACAGGGCACATGTTGGTCACCCTGTTTTACGAAGGAGGAAGGAAGTCAAGGCACAGAGAGCAAAGTCACATGGAGGCAACAGAGTCAGAACTCAAACCCGTGTTTTACAATTCTAAGTCCAATGTGATTACTGCCTCTTCCCAGAAAGGTCACAGAGCATCCGGAGTCAGTTCCGGCTTCCCCCACTTACGGGCAATGCGATTTGGGGTGAACTGCTGAATCTGCACCTCCCCTATTCCCGTCTGTACAATGGAGCAGGTTTGCAGATTAAATGCACTGGCACTCTGAAAGTATATAATAAATGTTCATTAAAATTGATCCCTTGTTTTTGTTCCCAGAGATAAGAGAGACACAATTAAAGTGCCAACAAGGAGAAATAAGAGAACCACGGAGAGAAGAGGGTGAGGAGGAAAAAACCGGAGGCAGAAATGGCTCCAGTATGACAGTGACAAATGGCTCCAGCGTATCAGTGACTCAGGCAGTAAGAACAGGAAGGGCGAGACCAGGTGGAGGCCGGGGTCAGGCCAGGAGCACCAGTAGCTGGGTGCCCTCACCTCTACCTTGGCCTTCAACTTGCAGAAGCTCACTGTTTGCATAGGCTAAGGCCAGCTAGCAACTGGCCCAGGACAGAGCGTGAGGCCAGAGGAGAGAAAAGATGGCATCTGGGTCCCTTTGAGGCTTGGGCAAGTGAGCAAAGTGGCTTCGTTCAGCTATTTCAGGATGCCAGACCCTGTGGACAGCGGTGTGCTGGCAAAAAGCAGCAACCAGATCTTTGTTGAGAGGTGAGGAGTAAGAGGGGGACTGATTTGCCAATTTCCATAGTGAGAACACTCCCACCACAGCCGACTGCATGAAGAAGCGGGGCCTTGGGGTCCAGTCCTGGGGGAGGGACAGGCAGCCAGAAGAAAAGGCAGAGGTGGGAGGCCACAGACAGGGTTAGGAGACCTTGTCCTAGGCCCTAGGAGAGTCGATGGACGTGCCACACGACCTTGCACCCACCCATTGCACCTCTCCGACCACCATTCACCTCGGTGGAAGAGGAATCTCGCCTCTAAATGGCTAAATAAGCCATGCTGGTGACCTGAGAGCGCTAGTGAATCCAGGCCAGAAGGTATTTCTTGGGCACTTACTAGGTGCTAAGTTCTGGGATACAGAGATGCATAAACAAGTTCTGAGAGGTAGCCAGGGCCCAGATCACAACAGGCCTGGGGGACTGTAGGAGGGAGGCATCACAGGGACTTCTAACGGTGATGCCACAACTGGAGGGTTGGGACCAGGCCCCTGGCTTGGAGCTTCAGGTGGGAAAGAATTCCTATGTCTGATGTTTGGAGCACGACCACCAAGGCGCTTCCCAGGTGGCAGAGTGTAAAGAGCCCGCCTGAGAGGGTTGGGACCAGGCCCCTGGCTTGGAGCTTCAGGTGGGAAAGAATTCCTATGTCTGATGTTTGGAGCACGACCACCAAGGCGCTTCCCAGGTGGCAGAGTGGTAAAGAGCCCGCCTGCCAATGCTGGAGATGCAACAGACGCAGGTTCCATCCCTGGGTCTCGAAGATCCCCTGGGGGAGGAAACAGCAACGCACTCCAGTATTCTTGCTGGGAAAATCCCGTGGACAGAGGAGCATGGGCTACAGTCCATGGGGTCGAAAAGCACTGGACACGACTGAGCAACTAGCGCTAACGCTGAGGGCAGAAGGAACTAGACTCGCTAATGGGACACACTCTCCCAGGAATGTGGCTACTGAGAGGCATGTTTGCTCAGTTGTGTCCAACTCTTTTCGACCCCATGAACTGTAGCCCGCTAGGCTCCTCCGTCCATGGGATTTTCCCAGCAAGAATACTGGAGTGGGTTGCCATTTCTTCCTCTAGGGGATCTTCCCGGCCCAGGGATCAAACATTGACAGGTGGATTCTTTGCTGCTCTGCCACCTGGGATGCCTACACAAAGAGCATAGTTAATCACAACTCCCAGCTATTGAGCTCCTTCTGTGGACCAGGAGGTTTCCCTGCATCATCTTTGGTTTTCACACCAAACCTGCAAGGGGGCATTGCTCAACCTATTTACATAAATAATTTGGAAGCTCAGAGAGTGATGTGCCCAAAGTCCCACAGCAAACCCACCACAGAGCTGGGATCTGAGCCTTTTAGACTGCCATGGTGCCCTTCCCAACATACCAGCTGCACCTAGGACTTTGGAAGAATTAGGATACTGTCTGGCACATAATAGACACTTAAAATTATTATGTTTAAAAAATATTAACTATTACAGACCCTTATTTCATTACATTTATAAACTTCTGCCAGCTTTATTGAGGTATAATTGACAACAAATTATGTAGATTAAGGATGTACAAGGAGAAGGCAATGGCACCCCACTCCAGTACTCCTGCCTGGGAAATCCCGTGGATGGAGTCCATGGGGTCACTAAGAGTCAGACACGACTGAGCGACTTCACTTTCACTTTTCACTTTCATGCATTGGAGGAGGAAATGGCAACCCGCTCCAGTGTTCTTGCCTGGAGAATCCCAGGGACAGAGGAGCCTGTTGTCCGTCTGTGGGGTCACACAGAGTCGGACACGACTGACGCGACTTAGCAACAGCAGCAGCAAGGATGTACAACGCGATGTTTTTGATACATTCGTAAACTTAAAAAAAAAGTTGTAAATACTACACACTGACCAGAATGATTAAAATTATTAACAAGCAAAAACAAAAACCCTGACTGTGCCAAGAACTGGTGAAGATGTGAGCAATGGAAGTCTTGTTGTTGCTGATGGGAGTGCAAAATGGTACAGCCACCCTGGCAGACAGCTTGGCAGTTTCTTTTTTCTTCTTTTTTATACTCCTTTTTAAAAATATATTTTTGAAATTAATCAATTTTTTGGCCGCGCTGGGTCTTTGCTGCTGTGTGTGGGCTTTCTCTAGTTGCGGCGTTTGGAGGCTCTTCATTGCAGCGCGTGGGCTCCTCATCGCCGGGGCATCTCCTGTTGCAGGGCACAGGTCCCAGGCACCCAGGCTTCAGCAGTTGCTGCTTAGCTGCTCTGCAGCATGTGGAACCTTCCCAGAGCAGGACTCGAACCTGGGTCCCCTGCATTGGCAGGTGGATTCTTAATCGCTGGACCGCAAGGGGAGTCCCAGCTTGGCAGTTTCTGAGAGTTAATCATACATTTACCATATGACCCTGTGATCCAATTCCAGGTATTTACCCTAGAGAAATGAAAATGTATGGTCACAAAAAAAAGAACACAAATGTTTATAGTTCATAGCAACACTATTCATAATTGCCCCAAACTGAAAATAACCCAACTTCCTTCAGCTGGTAAAGGTAAACAAACCGTATATATCCACACGGGGCATTCTAGTCAGCAGTGGAAGGGAACAAAGTCCTGGTCCATGAACAATGTGGGTGAGTCTCAGATGCATGAGGTTGAGTAAAGGAAGTCAGACTCAAAAGTCTCCATACTGTGTGATTGCATCTAGATGACTTTCTGGAAAAGACGAAGTCATGGTCAGGGGGCGGAGCAGTGGTTGCCAGGGGCCAGAGGGTGAGGGCAGGGGGTGGTTACACAGGCGCAGCACAGGGAAGCTTCTCAGGGAGACCGAGTTCTGTGTCATTGTTTTAAAGGCCATGTCGTGTGGCAAGAGCAATCTTAGTTCCCCGACCAGGGATCGAACCCGCACCCCCTGCATTGGAAGCGTGGCATCTTAACCACTGCACTGTCAGGGAATCCTTGTCCTATTAATAAGTCTTGATTGCGGTAATGGTTTCATGACTGCACCTTTTGCCAAAACTCTTGGAACTATTTTATACAGGGCAGGTTTTACTGTGTGTAAATTATAGCTCAATATATCCTAACTCACATAGTGCCATAGTAAGGCCACTTCCCACACACTTCACTCAGATTCACCATTGCTGGGAACCCTTGGGGACCAGAGCCAGGGCTCCCGAGCTCAAGAAATGGTCCTGCTCTTTCTGAAGGGACTGTTCTTCAGAACCACTGATGAACTTTAAAAGGCTGATGTCACAGCCCAGTCTGAATCAGGGGATTCTCATTTAACAGCCTCGGGGTGCAGGCTGGGCACTGGGAGTTTTTCAAAAGCTTCCCAGGTGATTTAAATGACCTGGACGCTGAGTTTCCTAAGAGTAGGGATTACAAGTTATTCAACTTTGTATTTTCAGATTCTCCATAATTATGTGCATTGCAGCACATAGAAGCAGACAGTGCGGTGTGGCACGGTGAAAACCTGTGATAAGTACGTGTGGCCGCCGCTGCTCTGAGTGTTGGACATGTAGTCATTCAGCTGACTCCCCCGAGCTCCCCAGGGAGGTAGGATTATGGTCATCCCCGCTTTACCTAGCCCAGAGTAACGAAGTCTCACCCAAGACAACACAGCCAATAAGTGGCAGAGCTGTGTGGAGGCCTGGGCCCAGTAACCACGGGGCATACTGCCCCCCAGTGTTGGCTAGGAGGAGACTTTGAGTCTGAGTTCATTACTTACAGGCTGGGTGACCATGGACAAGTTATTGACCTTGACTGGTTTCACCGTCCTCATCTGTAAAATGTGGACAGCTGAATGGGTGCCAAAAGGCTGTTCCTGAATGAATGAAATGACGTGTGCCAAGGGCTCACTGTAGTGTAAACACTCAGTAAGTTGAGCAATAATGAATGTGAGAAGCAATGAGTGAATGAATGAGTAGATGCCGTTCCCAGAGCCCTGGAGTCAGCCCCGGGTGCCGGAGGAAGGAGGATTCCCCAGGAGGGAAGGCAGGGAGAGACAACGTCTTCCACTGACTTGGGGCCTCCGAGGCCCCCCAGAGATGCCCCTGTCCTGGCCTCTGCCAGCCTTCCCTCCCCTTCCACCCTAGATCCACTTCAGGGCACGTGGGTACTTTGAGCCACCAGACTGCTAGGCAAGCCTCCAGCTTTTTAGAAGCAGGGAGCTTCAAGGTGAAAATCTGAATCCCTTAGAGTCATCCCTACCTGACGCAGCCCGTGAGCCTGGGACAAACAGGGTCAACGGGTGAGGGAAGCCAGCGTGAGGTCAGCCCGGGAAGGCCAGGGGCTCCCCCTGCGCCATAAGGGCCTCCCTGAGCTCTCAGGAGGTGAGCCGTGGTGTCCCTGGCTTTCTGATGGGACTCTGAGGTCTGCCAGTCCCCGCTCTCTTCTACTGCCCGGTCACTGCACATTTTCACATCTTCACACTCATTCATGGAATAATAAGTGACTCCATTCCGGCCGGGTACTTCCAGCTTGTACTTCCTAGTGGCTGCAGGGGCCACTGGAGCACACAGTGGGGCACACAGCCTCTGGGTTCTGGCATTTCTGCCAAGTAACCCCAAGCGGTGGCAGATCAGGTACCCTCCCAGCAAGGAGGGCAGGGTGGGTGAGTCTTCTTTTGGGCCTTCCTTTATTTTCCCCTTAACACAGGAAAGTCACTTTTGTTCTTGTGATTATGGAATAATATCTCATGTTGAAAAAAAAAATTCAAACACTACAGACGCAGCTAAAGAAGACAGCAGGACAATCACTTGTAAAGTGCGCTGTGTACCCTTCAGTCAGGGCAGATGTAAAATGTCTTCACCCAAGCAGGACCGGAACATTCCACAGCCAGTGATTTGGAAAGTTGCTGCTTCCACCCACTGTTATGTGACCACAAGCAAAAGTTCTACTCAACCATTGACGCTTCAGTTTCCTCATCTGTAAAATGAGGATCTGGATATAGTATCTACTTCTAATGTTATTAAGTGGGACTTCCGTAGTGGTACACTGGATAAGAATCTGCCTGCCATTGCATGGACATTGGTTTGATCCCTGATCCAGGAAGATCCTACATCTGAGGAACAACTAAACCTGTGCACCACAACCATTGAGCCTGTGCTCCAGAGCCCGAGCCTCAGCTGCTGAGCCCATGTGTCCCAGAGCCGGTGGCTGGCAACAAGAGAATCCACCTCGTGCAATGAGAATCCCGAGCACCGCGATGAAGAATAGTCCTCACTCACCAAAACTGGAGAAAGAACGAACGCACCAATGAAGACCCAGCAGAGCCAAAAAGTAATAATAATAATTTTTTAATTGGAGAAGGAAACGGCAACCCATGCCAGTATTCTTGCCTGGGAAATCCCATGGATAGAGGAACCTAGTGGGCTACAATCCATGCGGTCACAAAGAGTCGGATACAACTGAGCGATTGACACCTTAACTTTCCTTCCATTTAATGAAATACTATTACCTTTGACGTTTTTACAGCAAATGTGTTCAAAGGCTTTTTATATACTCATAAAACTGCCTTCACAATAGAAGCTGCAGGACTTCCCTGGTGGCACAACGGACAGGAATCTGCCTGACAATGCAGGGGACACAGGTTTGATCCCTGGTCCGGGAAGATCCCACATGCCGCGTGGCAACAAAGCCTGCGTGCTACAAGTACTGAGCCTACACCTAGCGCCTTGCTCTGCGGGAGGAGCCACCACGGTGAGAAGCCTGCACATCACAACTCAAGAGCAGAGCCCACCCTCTGCAACTAGAGAAACTGCGTGCAGTGAAGACCCAGTGAAAGCTAGAAATAAATTTATTCTAAAAATCCAGATTAAAAAATAAATAATTTTAAAAATAATTAAATGCAATAATCTCCTTCAAGGCCTTAATTCAGTGCCTGACATACAGTGAGTGTTTTAAAATGTTAGATCCTTCTGAAGCCATTGTCCATTTAACACCTCACGGGCATCTTCCCAGGTGAGCCTGTTAAGATGGAAGCTTCACTGAAGAGCCACAGGGTTCTCCACTGCGTGGACACAGCACTTTGCTAGTTCCCTCTCCATGGGCATCAGTTTATTTGCTGAGTCTCCTGTGGATGGGTATTTACATAGTTTCCAGTTTGGCGAACCACCATATACAACATGCCTGAGTCTTGTCTCACTGATCTGCCTCCTGGGGGTAAATTCTCAGAACTGACACTGCAGGTAAAGGTAGAATGTGTGTGCAGTCAGGATGTCAGGGTGCTAACACCCCTTCCTTCTGTTTCACACACTCTTTAAATCTCATCTGTGGATGACTGCTCTCACATTACACTCCCAGCTCAGACCCAGTGCCTGGGCTCAGATACCTGGCTGCTGGCCGAGGCTGTGAGCGGTCTCCTCAGCTGTAACTCGGGCACATCCCAACCTGCCCCTCCCGAGGCCTCCTCATCTCAGTTAGTGGCCAGGTCAGAGGCCACAGAGTCACCTCTGGTTCCCTCTCTCTCCCACCGTAGTCACTGTGTAGGGGAGTTTCCACTCTACCTTCAAAATAAACCCAGAATTCGATCCCTTCTCACCACTTTTACTGCTCCAACCCTAATATAAGCCACCTCCTCTCTCGCTGATACAGCTGTGACTGCCTCTCACCTGCTTCTGCCTTCATCCCTTTCGGTCCATTTCCTGCAAGCAGCAGGACAGAGTCCGTTAAAACAAATCAGATTCCCCTCAGGACTCCTCATCTCATTCAGCCCTGCTCCCTGGCCCTACGCTCAGTTTAGTGACGGTCTGACGTCTTCTGCCCTGATCTCCTTCCTGCCCACTCCGCTCCGGCCACACTGACTTCCTCACTGTTCTTTGCACGCATCACGCAGGCTCCCTGGAATGCTCTCCCCTACAAACCGGCTACCTGTGTGCTGCTCTCCCTTTCCTCTTTCCTTAAGCTTGTTTTTTAGACCCTGACTTCTCAGTGGAGCCTTCCTTGATTTTCCTTTAAAAACGGACACACACATGCCAGGCCCTGCTCCTTTCCTCACTCCTTCCGTTCTCCTACCAGAATGGCCAACCGTCCTGGTCTGCCTGGAACTGAGGGGTTTCCTGAGACTTAAGGTTTTCAGTTTCAAAACTAGGCAAGTCTGGATGGTTTGTCACTCGTTACATCTCATATGTTCTACATTTTATTAATATGTACTTACCTGGTTGAATAAGAACATAAACTCCATGAAGGTAGAAATTTTCTCTCCTTCATTGCTGTGCCCTGGTATAGGAACTGCATTTGGCCCAAAAAGATGCTCAACAAATACTTGTTGAATGAAGGAATAAAGTTACAGCCAGGCCAGGCTGGTCCCCAGAGAGATGGTGCCAAGTAGGTTTTCTTGGGCTTTAAAAAATACCCTAAAGGGATTTCCCTGGTAGTCCAGGAGTTAAGATTCCATGCTTCCACAACAGGGGCTGTGAGTTTGAGTCCTGGCTGAGGAACTAAGATCCCACGTGCTGTGTGACTCAACCAAGAAAATTTAAAAATACCCTACAGAAGGGAGGGGGCCTCCGATTTCAGAGGGAGGCAGGAGCAGACTGCTGGGCAAAGATCTATGACTTGTCTGCTTCACGTGTCAGGGCCCAGGCAGGCTACTGGTCACTGCCACCCCGCTGGGGTCTCTTATGAAAAAGCAGGCTAACCCACTTCCTCGAGGGTGGGAGATGCTCCCCGGACTTCCCCTCCAGCTCCTATTGCTGTCTCCCTCTATTTTCTTCACTCTTTCCCCCCCTTCTCTGCTCAGCCAACTGCTCTGCTACCTGATGGATGGAGCTTCCACCAAAGTGCACTGTGTTAAAACCCGGTTCCTACATCCAGCAGCTGGGGGGACCTTGAGCAATGACTAACCCTAAGAGTCAGTGTCCTCATCTGGAAAACGGGGATTATAAGTCTTGAGAGTAAAGCAAGATAATCCACATAAAACAACGAGAACGGTACCTGCCTCAGTAGATGTTTGATATTCATTAGTATTATTACTCTCATAATGGGCACTTGGCAGTTCACTTGCTTTCTCCTTTATCCAGGTAACCCAGGCTGCACATCGGACGTGTGGGGGAACTTCTAAAACATCCACGTGCCTCCCCATCCCAGACCAGTCAAATCAGAAATCTTTGGTGAGAGATACCGGCACTGGTATTTTTTGAATTTTTAACTTATTTTTATCTTTATTTTTCTGTCAGTTCATGCACAGCCTGGACTGAGAATCTCCTTGGTGACCAACAGTCATGGGTTACCTGGGACTTTCCTAGCTTTAGAGCTGAAAGTCCCCCGTCCCAAGAATCTCCTCGGCCCTGGGTAAGCCGAGATATACTTCTTCACCCCCTCCCCAGAGGAACGGAGCCATGTTTTCTGAATCTCAAATCCAGACACACGGGCTGAACACAGACTACTGAAGATGATTCTTTGAAAGCTCAGCTGGGGGTGGCGGGTCAGCCGCAGCCTCAGCCCGCGGTCAGGCGTCGGGCTCTGCGGATGAGAGGGGCTGGCACGTGCCTCAGTCAGACAGGTCCTTGTCACCGGGCCCCCCAGGGCTCCAGCCGCTGGCCGCCCGTTCCATGGCCTTCACCCAGCGGCCCTTCAGCTCCTCGCTTTCGGCTTTGAAGGTATAGAGCTGGCCTGACTGCTGCAGCTGGAAGACTGGGGGTCCGCCTGGGGCCCAGCGGTCACCTGGTAGCCCAGCAGGGGGATGGAGGTGTGGGCCCGCATGTCCTGGGGTGGAAGAGAGGGAGGGGGAGCTGCCTCAGACAGCCCTTTGGAGGCTTCCAGCCACACGCCCGCCTATTGCCCCCCCAAACACCCACAGTGGGGTGGGCTGGCAGGAGGGGCCTCAAAGAAGAAGACTGGTCATCGCCCGAGGCAAAACCGCTATGGCTTGGAGTCTGGGCCCAGCTCTGAAAGCTGCTAACCCTGTGACTCGAAGGAACCAGGGCCTCACCGAGCCTCGGTTTCCCCATCTGACTTATGAGGTCAACGGGACTCACCCCCACCCCCCTTGGCGACAGACACACATACTGCGGGGAGGGGCAGGGAGTGGTGTTACCTGCGGGGCAGCATAAACGTAGAGCACGAGGGGGTCTTCCCGGGGGATGACACACCAGCCCCGGGACCCACTCTTGCCCCATTTGTCCCCCAGAAGCTGCAGAAAGCTGCATATCAGGCTCTGCTTGGACCCCGCCACAGCTCCTTTCTGAAACCAGAGAGAGGGACCGTCAGGGAGCACAGCTCCCACGACCCCATGCTGGCCATCAGAAAGCACTCTTTCTAAACCTTAATGGCAACCCCGCAAAAGGAGAGGCTGTTTGTCCCTGAGGCACTGCGAGATCTCATCAGGGACTTGTAGTCACATGGCTGGCCAGTGGCAGAGCTGCACTCAAACCCTAGGCAGCCTGAGCTTGGGGCAGGGGCTGGGAGGGCTTATCCCCTGTAAGTAGCCCCCAGGGAGCAGAAAGGGAGCCTGAAAAGGGGCATAGACCATTCCCTTTTCCAGGAGCAGGCTATGTGGACCAGCAATCAGGGAAGGTGTGGACAGGGTCTGGGCCTAACAGAATGGGGGAGAGTCAGAAAGCGGGCAGATGTGGTGGAAAGGATCCACTTGAACTTGGGAGCTGAATTCAGGTGGAATAGGCTGGGGTCTTCTCCCACCTCCCAAGGACAGTGGGATTCAACCTGGCTTCAATGAGCGGGGGCCGTGCAGAGAGCGGTGGTGGTGACCAGTGGCTGGGCTGGGTACCACTGTATGTGTAGCACGAAGCTGAATACAGCTAGTGCCCCAGAGGTGGGAGCAGCCTGGGCAGCCCCAAAGGCAGCAGAGACTACCCATGGCACAGATCAGAGAGCTGGCTCCTCGGTCGCCGCGTGACCTTAGGTGAGTCACTTCTCTGGGTCTGGGTCTCCCTGGGATAGAACCAGCCAGTCCCTGAAGTCCCTTCCAACTAGAATGGAGTCTCAGTCTGCCTCTTCCCTGAAGTGGGACCCTGAGCCTCAATCTCCCCATCTGTAAAATGGAATCAGCAGCACCAGCTGTCTTCAGCTCCTGGGACTGCTGGGGCATGGGGACGTGAACAGGAGTGCTCCAGGGGGGTTGTGGGAATCACTGGATGGGGAGGCAGGGGAGGGGCAGGGAGCCCCGGTGACAGCCTGGAGTCAGAAGTTGCTTGCATTGGGTGACAGGCCCAGCTCTGTTTTATTCGGCAGGGGTAGGGGATGTTAGCGGGGGTATCCATGGGCAGAGAGAAGGTGGGGGGTGTGACCACAGCGACTAGCTCTTCAGTGCCAAGGACAGCGCCAGCACTTGGGAGGCCCTGCACACGTCTGCCGAGCGGAGGCACCCGACCCTCACCTCCAGGATGCCCCGTCTCTTGTCCTCCTTTTCCTCAGGGAGCACGTTTCCGGTGAGGAAGGTGTAGCAGTTCAGGCAGACTCGGTTGGGCCTGTTGGCATCGTACTCGAGCTCCGCCCGGTAGTCTGAGCACCTGGCACACACCACCTGGGAGGACAGGCAGGGAGGGGCCTGGACGCGGTTTCTGCCTTGGCCCGGGAGCTGGGGACGCGAGAGCCGCCAGGGACCAAAGAAGAAACAGGCTTCAAGAGAGAGATGGAGACAGAGTGGGGCCTCCCCTGTCCTGACTGCCGCCTGAGAGGGTTGGTGCTCAGGCTCCAGGGCCCCCAGCTGGGGGGCTTGAGGTGTGGGCCCCTCTGAAGGAGCTCAGCCTCTCTCCCTGCACGGCCCCCTTCGTGGGGGCAGCTCCTGATCCTGAGGGCTTGACCAGCACTCAGTCCTTGTATCTCATCACTTCTCTGAATACTCTCTCTCTTTCCCTTCCACCATCTCACCTGCCTTTCTGTGGCCTCAGCAAGGAGCCAGCCTTGGGACTTATACCCTCACTTTGCAATGAGGGGGCAGTGACTTGGCAAGGGCCACACTGCTCACAGGTAGCAGCCAGCCCTCCTCACTCGAAATGTGCCTTTACAGTCCTATGGTGGAGCGTTAGGTCATCCAGGTTTTGCAATCCACTCAATCTTAGAGTCAAGCATGTTCTGATACAAAAATGGTGGGCTGCCAGTTTTCGCCCGGAAAATCTGCCATGTGTAGTCTGTGGAGGGGAGCCTGTCCCCCAGCCCACCACGGCTGCAAGAAAGCTGCAGCAGAGCAGGCTGGGGTGACCGAGCACCAGCTGTCTTCAGCTCCTGGGACTGCTGGGGCATGGGGACGTGAACAGGAGTGCTCCAGGGGGGTTGTGGGAATCACTGGATGGGGAGGCAGGGGAGGGGCAGGGAGCCCCGGTGACAGCCTGGAGTCAGATGTTGCTTGCATTGGGTGACAGGCCCAGCTCTGTTTTATTCGGCAGGGGTAGGGGATGTTAGCGGGGGTATCCATGGGCAGAGAGAAGGTGGGGGGTGTGACCACAGCGACTAGCTCTTCAGTGCCAAGGACAGCGCCAGCACTTGGGAGGCCCTGCACACGTCTGCCGAGCGGAGGCACCCGACCCTCACCTCCAGGATGCCCCGTCTCTTGTCCTCCTTTTCCTCAGGGAGCACGTTTCCGGTGAGGAAGGTGTAGCAGTTCAGGCAGACTCGGTTGGGCCTGTTGGCATCGTACTCGAGCTCCGCCCGGTAGTCTGAGCACCTGGCACACACCACCTGGGAGGACAGGCAGGGAGGGGCCTGGACGCGGTTTCTGCCTTGGTCCGGGAGCTGGGGACGCGAGAGCCGCCAGGGACCAAAGAAGAAACAGGCTTCAAGAGAGAGATGGAGACAGAGTGGGGCCTCCCCTGTCCTGACTGCCGCCTGAGAGGGTTGGTGCTCAGGCTCCAGGGCCCCCAGCTGGGGGGCTTGAGGTGTGGGCCCCTCTGAAGGAGCTCAGCCTCTCTCCCTGCACGGCCCCCTTCGTGGGGGCAGCTCCTGATCCTGAGGGCTTGACCAGCACTCAGTCCTTGTATCTCATCACTTCTCTGAATACTCTCTCTCTTTCCCTTCCACCATCTCACCTGCCTTTCTGTGGCCTCAGCAAGGAGCCAGCCTTGGGACTTATACCCTCACTTTGCAATGAGGGGGCAGTGACTTGGCAAGGGCCACACTGCTCACAGGTAGCAGCCAGCCCTCCTCACTCGAAATGTGCCTTTACAGTCCTATGGTGGAGCGTTAGGTCATCCAGGTTTTGCAATCCACTCAATCTTAGAGTCAAGCATGTTCTGATACAAAAATGGTGGGCTGCCAGTTTTCGCCCGGAAAATCTGCCATGTGTAGTCTGTGGAGGGGGGCCTGTCCCCCAGCCCACCACGGCTGCAAGAAAGCTGCAGCAGAGCAGGCTGGGGTGACCGGGTGAAAGAGGCATGAGAAAACTTGGGGAGAAACACAGGCACGGCAGGATGCAACTTCCAGGAAGACTGAGGTGTCACAGGGAGTCCAGGAAGTGGGACTGGAAATGGGGGCAAGAAAGCAAGCCTAGGAGGAAGGGTAACTCATCAGGGAGCTGGCCTGTGTGCCCAGCACAGCACGTGGCCTGGGAGGGACCGGTAGAGGGCCTGGGCTTGCCCCACCCTCACCAGGATTCCCGTCTGGCAGGCGGGTAGGCAGAAACTGGGCACCCAACCACCGAAAGGATGACTCACAGAGTACAAAGGTTTGCACGGGCACAAGAAACCCCAGAATTGGGCCAAGGGTGTCTCACAAAGCCCTTACACACAAGGCTTCAGCCTTGGGAATATTTAACTTGATATTTTTTTTGAGATTTAATTTTTTAAAACATTATTAGAAACTTTTTATTTTCTTCTCTCTCCTCTACCAACCTCTTATTTTCAAAACTTTCAAACCTGAAGACAAGTTAAAAGAATAATACAGTGATACCCCACCACCAAATTCAGGGATTGTGAACATATATTGCCATGTTTGATGTTTCCCTCTCTCCCTTTCGGAGAAGGCAATGGCACCCCACTCCAGTACTCCTGCCTTGAAAATCCCATGGACGGAGGAGCCTGGTAGGCTGCAGTCCAGGGGGTCGCGAAGAGTTGGACACGACTGAGCGACTTCACTTTTTATTTCACTTCACTCTCTGCCTTTCTGTCTCTCTCCCTCGATCTATATTTTCTTCTGAACCATTTAAGTTACAGTCATCGTGTGTCTTGTCACTCTTAAATATGTAGCTTGTAGCTCCTAAGAACAAGGACATTCTTCTCCCTACCCACAACGTCATGATCACACTCAGGAAATTTAACATCAACACAGTCTTATTAACTACACATGCTTCACAAGGAAATATTGCTCAATGGTCCCGACAATGACGTCTGTATCTGGTTCTGTCTTTTCCCATCCAGGCTTCAATCAAGGATCATCTATTTCATTCAGTTCTCAGAATACTTTATTTCTTCCTCATACCCGGAAGGCAGGTACACAGGTATTGCTGTATTGTTCTTTGGGCCTCTCTGTATTTCTTAACTATTGTAAATAGTTTTTTAGAAACGACTTACAAAGTTACAAGTGCGAGTGGACTCCACTCTTATCTCCTGATGTGACTCACGGAGAAGGGAAGTTCATCCCCCAGATCCTGTCTGTTTGGCTCTGGGATGGAATGCACATCTGAACACAGGTGTGTCCCAGTCCTGGAAATTTACTTTTGTCCTCATTGCAGTGTAACACATTTTGGGGACACCTCCCTGACCGGCCCCAACCTGCCCAGCTGGTCTCCTCCTGTTTCCCCCCCACCACAAGGTCATTAAAGACTGAGGTCATTAAAGGGCTCCCTGTGTTTGCGGAGTGAATGGAGAGGGTTGTAATGTCAACAGAGAACAGCTCAAGTGCAGCAGGTGCTTAAAAACCAAAGCAAGATCTGCCTCTGATAACTGGGCCTGAGCCGATAAGACGGAGGAGTGGCCCGGCTCCTTCCTCCATCAGCTGGTGGCTGCGCCTCTGAGTGGTGCTGCCCCCGTGACAGAGGAAGGGGAAGGAAAGGAGGCCAAGGAGAGGGAAGGGGTGAACCTTCTTTGCTGAGGTCTCACTGCCGCCCAGGTGTTATTGATTCCCATTGTACAGGTGAGGAAGCAGGCCTGAACTTGGCGGGCAGAGTTAGCCCCAGAATGAGTAGGTGCTGCCGTGAGCGCTGGGGATCCACCAAGAAGAGGAGGGGACAGTTAGCTGAGGTTGGTCAAGAAGAGCGGACAGAGCGGGGCGGGGTGCGGGCAGGGTGTGTGTAACAGGCCTGGGGCTGATGAGGAGGTGGATTCAAGGCCTGCAAGAGGCTGAAGGGTCTGACACTAGAGGCTGTTCCCTGGTCCTGGGCCCTGGGGTCTTGGCAAACGGTGGTAAGGAAGCAGGGGAATGAATAGGGTCGGCTCTGGGGAATGTCTTGAGCTGGTGGGTTTAACCTGCCTGGGCCTCAAGTCGCATCTGCAGAAAGGGGATTAGGGGTTGGGGGAGACCCGCTTCACACGTGGACACCATGAGGTCCGAACAAGGTAACGCACACGTCTGGCCAGGTTAGCACCCAGCGCTTCTGCACCTGAAGTGGGCAAGGTGGGCAGGGCCTGGGCTGGCAGATGGGGACCAGGGTGGGTACTTACGTAGCCACAGGCCCGGCAGTGGTGGCGGCGCCGTGTCAGGGCATTGAAGGGCTCCTGGCAGCGCATGCACATGGTTACCATCTTGTCCCGCACCCACTGGGGCGCCCGGAGGCCCAGCTCCACGCACTGCAGCTGCGGGGCAGCGGGGTGGGCACTTCAGGATCCCCTGCCCACTCCCCGAGGCCCTGGGCCCTCTGCCCACCGGCTTGTGGCAGAGAATCTGCGGGCTGTGCTTCCCAGTGGCTCCCACATGAAGGGGACCGAATGGATAAAGACCACACTTGGGAGAGGTCAATCTCTCCACGTCCTGCGTTACAAGTGAGGAAACCGAAGCCCAGAGAGGTCAGCAAAGACACCCAGCAGGCCACGGTTCAGAGCTCAGAGCTAAAATAGTCACAGACACTCTCCGAAACTGCCACCCCACCTGCCTTCCACTTGCCTTTGGTCTAGTGTTTTTCAGGCAGTTTCAAAACCCCAACCTGCACACACACACACACCCCACCCCCCACAGCCAGAGTTATAGCCCTGAAATCCTTCCTGGGAGCAGCTGCACAAAGAGGCTCCCAAAGGACTTTCTTGCTTATGAGGGAGTCTTTGGCACTGAGTTTCTATGAGTAGGGTGATGCTGGGGTGTGGGGCTTCCCCTGATCCCTCCGAATCATTCGTGATGGGTGACATGCCCCCACCCTCCAAGCTACCTAGGTAGAGCCAAGACAGGGAGTCATTCCTGTGTGAAGCTGGCAGCTCCAAGCGGGGTCGGGGTGCGGGGATTAGAAATAGAGCCTGAATTTACCTCCTGCTCCTGGGGGTCTCCCTCAGGGCTCTGGACTGCAGCCTTGAAGGTTTCATTCCGTTTTTCAGTTTGGTCAATGGCATCTTGGCAGGCCTGGTAGGGGTGGGGGTGGGGGGTGAAGGGCAAAAGGAGGTGGTTGAGGGGGAGGCGGAAGGGGTTTGCTCATCTGTGAATCCATCCACACATTCAACAAGCACTGCTAAAAGCCTGTTGGGTGTTGGCACAACATTCCAAGCGTACAGTGTCTGATTAAAGGGAGGAGAAACTCTTTGGCCACCTGATGTGAAGAGCCAACTCATTGGAAAAGACCCTGATGCTAGGAAAGATTGAGGGCAGAAGGAGAAGAAGGCAACAGAAAGTGAGATGGTGGGATGGCATCACCGATTCAATGGACACGAACTTGGGCAGACTATGGGAGACAGTGAGGGACAGGGAGGCCTGGTGTGCAGCAGTCCATGGGGTTGCAAAGAGTCGGACACGACTGAGCAACTGAACCTACAACAGATGTGAAAACTGAGGCTCAGAGTCCCAGGGCATTCAGCGGCAAGATCTGAACCTGTCTGACAACTACAACTACTACAGAGCTGAGGAAGGGCACACACATGTACACACACATGCACACACTCAGCACCCTCCCTCCCCCACCGTCACAACCCTAGGGGCCCTGGAGCTTTGTTCTGATACCTGCAACCAGGAGATCATTTCCTCCTGGGACCTGCTCAGAAAGAGAACACAGGTGTTGAGGGGAGCGGCCCCTCCCAGCTTTCCCGTCTCTCCCCTCCCCGGCCCCCCCTGCCTACCGGGCTCGCAGCTCCAGGGTTCGCTGCTAGATGTGTATAAGAGACAGGCTCTGACATCCTGGAAAAGGCATTCTGTCTCTGGAAGGAGACAGTGAGAGGGTCAGGGGTTGCTAGGGGTTGGGGAAGGGAGGGATGAACACAGAGGATTTTAAGGGTGGTGAGACTGGTTTGTATGGTGCTATAATGGTTGCTGTTGTTTAGTTGACAGCTGAGTGGTGGGAACTTTACTAGATTCTATGTTACCAATGGTGCCTGGGATATTTAAGAATATGCATTTTTTAAAGTCATTAGAAACAAATGGACAATAAACTCAAAGACCGTGTTTTGCCAGTGTTTCTTTTGTTTCTGGAAAATGGTAGATAAAGTTTCAAATTGTAGATACTTGGGTTCCCAGAAAACATAAAGATGAATCCTTAAGAGTGTTAATGTAAAGATGAGTAAATAAAACATTTCTGCCATCAATCATGAGTTTAAATTAAATAGATACAGAGGTACAGTTTATTGTATGTCAATTACACTATAACAAAACGAAACTCATTTTAAAAGAACAAGCTAATCAGGATGTTCTGTGCTCCTGTCTCCACTGATCTTTGACTTTTCCCGTTTCCAACCTGACTTCCAAGACTACTGCCCACATCTTTGTCAGAAGCCTGCCTCAGGCTGCCAAAACCCTCACTGCCCTACCAACTGGGTGGAAATGCCTGCTGTTGCTAAGTTGCTTCAGTCGTGTCCGACTCTGTGCGACTCCATAGACGGCAGCCCATCAGGCTCCCCGTCCTTGGGATTATTCAGGCCAAGAATACTGGAGTGGGTTGCCATTTCCTTCTCCAATGTATGCAAATGAAAAGTGAAAGTGAAGTTGCTCAGTTGTGCCCGACTCTTAGCGACCCCATGGACTGCAGCCTACCAGGCTCCTCCATCCATGGGATTTTCCAGGCAAGAGTACTGAAGTGGGGTGTCATTGCCTTCTCCAGGGTGGAAATGCCTAGGAGTCAGTATTACCCAGCTCTCCAGCCCCTCTGTCCTCACTCCCCTGGGCAGCCTTGAATGACTGACACCTAGAGGGGCATGAATCCCCAGCCCCTTTTCCTCTTAGCCAGGATCATTCTGAGGTGCACTGTTAATTCGAATGGGACTAAGTCCCCGTTGCTCCTGCTGTTAGCTGGCCTAGTAATGAACCCATAGTGGGCTGTCTTAGTATCCCTGCATCACTTCTCCACTTCCCCAACCGTGTCCATACACCCAAACAAACAACATGCCCTCTAATCCTTGTGCCAAGGTCAGATTCTAGAGAGCCCAATTCAGAGAAGGTCAAAGATCTGGTGAAGATTGTTCCCCTAGAAGTTGGAAGAAGAAATGGCTTTGAGGATGTGGGTTCTAAGGCACTGCCCGTCAAATCCCTTTGTGTTCAAGTACAGTTCCTAAGGGCTACCCTGGTGGCTCAGCAGTAAAGAATCTGTCTGCCAACACAGGAGATGTGGGTTCAGTCCCCGAGTCAGGAAGATCTCTTAGAGAAGGAAATGGCAACCCACTCCAGTATTCTTGCCTGGACAATCCAATGGACAGAGGAGTCTGATGGGCTACAATCCATGGGGTCACAAAAGAGTCAGACATGACTGAGCAACTAAACAACAACAGTTCCCAAGCCTAACATCTGGAACAAAAACATGGAAGGGTAATAATAATAATAAAAATAATGAAAGGCAGATCAGCATTATCTCTCTTACACTACTGGAAGGGATGGAGAAACTACAATAAGAGGAACCAATGTATGGCAAAACCAATACAATATTGTAAAGTAAATAAATAAGTAAAACTAGAAAAAAACAAAAGATCAAGCTATCTGTGTAGATTGGCTTTGGAAAAAAAGATGACTGACTTTCCAGTTCCTTCTCCTTTTACCAATATCTGCAGCTAACGTTAGATCTCATCACACACTTCAACTCAGCCAGAAACTGATCCAAGTGCACTGATGGTGACAAATAACAGGGTAGACTGGCAATGAATATAATAAACACAGACAGAGATAGTAATCAATTATTTGCAAAGAATTAAAGTTGAGTGACCTGAAGGTGAGGCTGCTTTGGATTTGAGAGTGTGGTAGATGAGGTAATCGTTCCACAAATAATTCCCTCTGTGGGAATAAGACAGGCTGGGACCAGGTTCCTTTGCTTCAGAGCTGCAAGGCTTACACCCAGATACACCTTTCCTCCAGCAACAAAATACAACTAAATCATATGGGATTAAAAAATAACTCTGTGCATGTGCAGGTGGGGCAAATTGTAGACCAAAAGATTAAAAAAAAAAAAAAAGACAGAAAACCTCAACTTCTGTTTCTGAAGTGAAGTGAGTAGCCCAGTTGTGTTCGACTCCTTGCCATCCCATGGACTATATATAGTCCATGGAATTCTCCAGACGAGA
Source organism: Madoqua kirkii (assembly GCA_006408675.1). NCBI lineage: Eukaryota > Metazoa > Chordata > Mammalia > Artiodactyla > Bovidae > Madoqua > Madoqua kirkii. Next base: position 24,477 of record SJYC01122409.1, on the reverse strand, counting down.
ATACTGGAGTAGGTACCCTTTCTCTTCTCCAGGGGATCTTCCCAACCCAGGGATCAAACAAACTCAAGTCTCCTGCCTTGCAGGCAGATTCTTTACCAGCTGAGCCACAAGGGAAGCTGGTTCTTAAGAGCCAGGAGCAAAAGCAAGGTACTGTGCATGCCCCCTGCATTCACCACCATAAAAGGGGTGGGCAAACCCTACACACACCTCTAACCTCACCCTATATATAAGGCACAAACTGGTCCTCTCTCAGGGGAGCAAGCAAGGGAACTGTTACTTGTTTTCACTCCCTCCTGCAGCTGGTGCAGAAGCTGCAATAAAGCCTTACCTGAATTTCGTGTCCAGCCCCTAGTCAATTTCTGTTGACTGGGGAAGGCCAAGAACCTTGGTTGGTATCAGGAAGAGGCCCTTCCCTCCTCACTCATGTTGGCCATGTGAATTAAATTGGAAATAGGGAGGGGGCAGCATGGAAGACAGAGTTTGGACCCCAAAGTCTTGAGAGTTTTTGTTCGCTCATCTGGGAGACAATCTGGACCCATGGATATAGATTAATGCTCGTCGTCTGAAGCCACTGAACTTTGAGTTGGTTTGTTATGGAATATTATCAGAGCAAGAGGTGGCTGGGTCCCACAGTCAGAAAAGTTCCTCTGAGAGGGTGATACTTAAGCTGAGATCTGAAACAATACAAAGCCAGTTCTGTGATGACCAATCCAGACAGAGAGAAGTTCCAACACGCGGACAAAGATGCAAAGGTGGGAACTGGTTTGGCACGTTTGGGAAACTGAAAGACAATCTATGAGGCTGGTTGATATAAGGGGCTGAGTGGGAGAGGGGTGTCAGCAGAAACTGCAGGGGAATCAAGCAAAGGCCAATATATAGAGGGTTTAGCAAATCCTGAATAAGGAATCTGCTTTTCACTCTAAGTACAGTGGACAGCCCCAGGAAGATTTAAATATTGCAGTGACACAATCACATTGATTTTTAAAAGATCACTCTGGCTGCTGTGTGGAGAAGAGATTAAATGAGGGGGAAGCATGAGGTTCTGCTAAACTAGGACACATTCTCAGACACTTCTTCAACACAGAGTTCCTGAATTATTTAACATAGTTAACATCTATATGCCAACTTAAATTTAGGCAATGATACACACCTAGATAAAACAGATACAAAAATAGCTCCGGTACTATTTCATTCATATGTAACAAACTACCCCAAAGCTTATAAACATTCCTGTATATGATAGGTATATTTGCTTGCATGCCTGCTCAGTGATGTCTGACTCTTGGTGACCCTATGGACTGTAGCCCGTCAGACTCATCTCTCCATGGGATTTCCCAGGCAAGAATACTGGAGTGGGTTGCCATTTCCTCCTCCAGGGAACCTTCCCAATGCAGGGATTGAACCCACATTTCCTGCATTATAGGTAGATTCTTCACCACTGAGCCACCTAGGAAGCCCAGTATGATAGGCATGGCCAGAAAAAAAAAAAAAAGGGGGGGCAAGCTAACAACATAATTGTCCCAGGGCCGGGTGACTGTATATAAACAGAAAGTAAGAGGGCAAACAGACTGGTCAAGATTCAGGTCAAATGTCTGCTCTGCTCTTTTCAGGGTTCATTAAAAGTAGGACAATTTCAGTTATGCCATGCACATAGATCTGCCACAAACTACCTGTAGGGGTCAAATCAAGCTCTCCATGCACACAGTGATGGGCATAAGCTGCTCTGTCAACATAACCCAGAAAGCTCATCTTAATCTTGACTCTGGTGCTTTAGATAGCTGATTAAAAGCATTTCATCTCTCTTCAAAATAATCACCAAGTTAAGTACCATGTGGTGCCAAGTTGGATTCTTTGGAATCACTAAACTGTGACAAGCTCTCAGACCTTTTCGAGAAAATCAAAGTTATTTCCCCTTGCTGCAAACCTTTAGTGAGCTCATGTAATTAGGATGACTGGCATGTCTTGCTGCCTTCTGCTGGGAGATCACCAGGTGCTTGGAGAGTAAGCCTAATAGAGCCAAGAGTGAGCTGAAGCCCGGGTGGGTCTTTTAGTTTCACACAGAGAAAATCCTTCACATCCACCAACTACACCCACAATTGTGGTCTCAGGACCACTTCTGTCCAATTAGCCATGAGGGGGCCTGGATAGACATGTCCGTAGCTCTCTGCAACTCCTCACTGCTAGGGGCAAATGAGCCCTACCATTCCTCTTCCTGTTCACATCATCTCTCTGGGGTTCTGCCTACTAACACAATGTCCTTCAGACACACTCTTCCCTGAGCTCTCATGACTTGACAATGGAATAAATATCCACTGAAGGGCTTCATTTCAGCCCAGGTGCTGGATGGTTTTTATCAAAACTCTCATGTTAAGTGAGCCCTTTACACTGAACTCTGAGCCCAGTAGTCACTGTCCGTTCAGGGCCTCTTTTTTTTTTTTTTAAAACTTTTTATTTTGTATTGGAGTATGGCTGGTTAACAATATTGTGGTAGTTTCAGGTGGCAGTGAAGGGACTCAGCCAATCATTTACATGTATCCATTCTCCCCCGAATCCGTCTCCCATCCAGGCTGACAAATAACACTGAGGAGAGGTCCCTGTGCTTGACAATAGGTCCTTGCTGGTTATTCATTTTAAATATAGCAGTGTGTACATGTCTATCCCAAACTCCCTAACTATTCTTTTCCCTGTCTTTCTCCCTAGCAATCATAAGTTTGGTCTATAAGTCTGTGAGTCAAAGTTCACTTGTATCACTTCTTTCAGATTTTTCAGATAAGGGATGTCATACAAGGTGCCCTGGAGAAGGGAAGAGGTACCCACTCCAGTATTCTGGTCTGGAGAATTCCATGGACTCTACAGTCCATGGGGTTGCAAAGATTCGGACACAGCTGAGTGACTTTCCCTTTCATATCACATTTCTCCTTCTCTGTCTGAGGGCCTCTTCTCTTATGTCCCAGAACTCACAGGGCTCAATTAAAACGCAGGTCATCACTTTCTCCCCTCATCGCTTGTCCTGCATGGCTAGGCTTGAGAATCACAGCCTGAAATCTGGGAGCCCCAGATTCCTCCCATTCCCTCATGACTCACAGCCATCTTCAATTTCTAGTGTTGTTCCATCTCAATGACATCTGCACCCCCTTCTTTCCTCTCTGTTTCCTTTGCCAATGCCCCTCTCCACCCAAAAGTCTCCTGGCTGTTTGTTCTCTTTCTCTACAATCTCATGCCTGCCCCCAACTCCTGACCCCAGTCTCTGTCTTACCCACACCAGAGAAATCTGTCTAAGACAAAAATCTGATTCTGACAGTCCTTTGTTTTGAAAAGTCCCAAGTGTCCCAGTGGGTAGAGAATACATCCCAGAGACAGGCTCCTGGATTTTCAGATTTTTCTCAAAATACCTGTAACTGCCCACTTGCATTCCCACATCATCCATCACAAACTGCTAGGACTTGTCTGTGCGTTGTCACATACTTTCCCACCTCCGTGCTTTTCCTCCTGTGGGGTCCCTGACTAGAAAGCCCATCCCTTCGGTTCTGCACGGGGAATTTCTAATCATCAGCTCCTTGTCACCTTTCTGAGGGCATTCCTCAGCTTCCTTCATTCTTTTCCTTCCTCTGTAGACCTACTGTCTCAGATAAACCTTCCAACTCTGTGTTTCAGTTATCTTCTGCTGCACATCAACCTCTTCCCCTTGTAAAACATAATGGATTCAAACAGTCATCATTTTCTTATTGGTCCTAATTCTGTGCATGAACTGGTTCACCTCAGTGTTTATTCTGCTCTTTGTGATGTCAGCTGGGCTGCAATCATCTGGAATATCTAAAACGGCTCACTCACATGACCTGAAACTAACACAGCAGTGTAAATCAACTATATTCCAATGTAAAATAAAGGAAAAAATACCCAAATGGCTCACTCATATAGCCTGCATTCATGTTGACTGTTGTCTGGGAACTCAGCCTCTTTTGCCTTCCTTCATGTGGTTTGGGGCTTCCCTAGTGGCTCAGATGGTAAAGCGTCTGCCTGCAATGTGGGAGACCTGAGTTCGATCCCTGGGTTGGGAAGATCCCCTGGAGAGGGAAATGGCAACCCATTCCAGTACCCTTGCTGGGAAAATCCCATGGACAGAGGAGCCTAGCTGGCTACAGTTCATGGGGTTGCAAAGAGATAGACACGATTGAGCAACTTTACTTTTACCTTCACTTTTCATGTGGTTTGATCTTCTCACAGCATGGTGGCTAAATGCAGAGGAAAAGAAGTGCCTCAAAAGCGGAAACCTCCAAATGAAAGGAAGAAAAAATCTGCCCATCCTCTTGGAAATCCCAGAATGCCACTTCCACCACATTGGTCAACTAAGTCCCTGGGTGAGAAAAATAAGTGCTAACTCTTTAAATAAGGAGGAGCATGCTCAAACAGGGAGGGGAGGAACTGTAAGGCCATCTTTGGAGACTAGCTACCACACCCTGCTGGTGTGTATTCAGTGTATCGTGAACATTCTAAATGCCTCTTGAGGATAAACACTGCATTGTCATCATCTCTTTCCCCACTGCTCTTAGTATAGATCCTAAAACATGGCACTTAGATGCTTGTTATATGTTTGCTGACCTTATCAATCCAATTATATCAGATTAAATCAGTCCATTGTCTTTGAGCTTCTCTTATGTGCTATTCTATCTTGTTGTGCACTGTGGGGTTCACTCTCCAGAAGCTTATGAGTGGGGGACAACATTGCATCAAAGGAACACAACAGAAAAGGTGATTATCAATAGCTCAAGGCAATTACAGACAAGCTAGCACTGGACAGTCCATGATTGAGTGCCAAGCTAATTGTGTGGGCACTAATTCCTCTAGATCTTCAAGGAGGTTGTGTTCACTTCATAGAGAAGAGGTTTTAGGTAGGAGACAGGGTTGGATCTGAGTCTTAATGTGAAGCTAGGACTGGGATGGGAGAGAAATATGACCATGGTGGACTACTAGAAGCAATCATGCAAAGACGGGACCACACAAGCTGCACTACTTAGTCTGCTTATACACACACACACACACACACACACACACACACACACACAATTATAACTTCTTTTTCAAAAGGAGCCTTGCTATAAGCATACTCTAATAAATAAGAAAGTAAATCAGAGTGGTCAGCCATGAGAGTTCCAAATAATTTTTTTTAAATAACTAATCAAAATGGATAAAGCATGCATGGCATATATCATATTGCTCACTAAATATCATATGTCTTCCCACCCTTTTATGAAGCTGGTTTGGGCTGAAGTGTATACAACTGCTGGTCCAAGGCAAGAAATAGCTCATGGTAGGTCACCATGCATTCTGTTCCCATCCTGTTTCCCTTCTGGAAGTAAAAAATTCTGAGATGATAGAACTGCAGGATGGCATTTAGGAGGCATCTGTAAGCTACCTATCGCTGAAGAGTCATGAAACAAGAGTCTCTTTACCTGTCTTAGACTGCGATGTGACCAAGAAATACTGTCTTCAGCCATTCAGAAATTTAGATTTTCTTTGTTACTGCAGCATAGCTTACCCTATTCTATTATATCCAGTGTTCTCTATGAAGGGATGGAATATTACATAATAAAAATGACTCATCCTCTCTTTAGAAAAGACAACAAGCAAGGAAAACTTTTAAAATCTACTTTTGGTTATCTGCAGCACAAAGGTATGCCTTCCTGCCTAGGAGCAAAAGATTAGATGTATCTAATTAAACAGTCTAGAGGAGGAAATGGCAACCCACTCCAGTATTCTTGCCTGGAGTATCCCATAAATGGAGGAGCCAGGAGGGCTACAGTCCATGGGGTCACAAAGAGTTGGACACAACTGAGCATGCATGCATAAATCAACAGTCAGCATCTACACCCCCTTGGGAACACTGACTGGACTTACTCATGCACTGCTGTGCAGAACTTTCTGCAGTATCTCTAATCACTGGCAGCAGAAGGTGAGCAAGGAAAGGCAAAGGTTATCTGAAATAAACAGAAAATTCTCAAACCCTATTAAGTCAACATCTTCCCTAACCAGACTTTTTAACATGGTGACAACAAGTAGAAAATGGCTCTCCTGCCTCCTCTTCCCTGGTCCCCATCTAATTATATGAGCAAGAAACAAAGAGTGATAGAAAAGAAGGGTATGAGAGGCCAGAGAAATCCACAAGCTAGAAAACTGGACCTAGAGTCTTAGATGGCAGCTCCATCTGGGCTATTATTTTACTGCCTGAGCCTGTCCTTGAGGAGGCACTTTATATTTTCTATCAGCTCCACTTATTCTCTGGCTTGAAAGAACAGCCAGCTGTATACTGGTTTCTCGGTCCTCATGAATTTCTTAGGTTGTACATCAAGACTTGAGACAAAGCACATTTGTTTAGGGGAATAAATTTCTTGAAATGAGCAGTGTTCACAGAAGGCCCATTCTGAGAATGGTCCAACTTGATTCAGGGAGCAAGGGGTATAAAAGAGAATGAGATTTGCCCCCTTAATTATTTGCCATGGAGAGATGAAGCCTAGAGAATAAAAAGCCCAAGCTCTTCCTCCCCTTCCCTCCCATCTCCTGCCAGTGACCCCTACTGGCTGAACCTAATGAAGCCAGAGGGCAGAGGGGTCCATGGATGTGGTCCATACAAGTCACCATCCCAGGGCTCAGAGTAAGATGGACAAGGACAGAAGACAGTCCTGGAGAGGCAAACGGAGAATATCCAGTAAGCACACTGACTAAAACTGAAAGGTCATAATCTTAGAGAAAATTCATATCTAGGTGAACTAGTATCAGTTGTCAACTTACACATATCAGTATATACAATGGGCATGTTTAAATTTAGAGGACGTTCCTCTGTCCAAGATTGCGATTCATCCTTTTCTCCCCCATGTCAGAACAGTGCAGAAGGAGAGACTGGAAGGAGCTTTCTCTTCTTCAGACTGTAATGATGTGGGTGTCGGCCATGTCTCATTAGCACCCAACTAAGCAGGAGCCACCACACAACTTTCTCATGATCTTTGTGTTAAAAGGATGCCCTTTGGTGGAGCCAAGCAGAATGCATGAGAACTTCCCTATCTCTGATCACCAGCGGAAGACCCTTCGCTGGAAGGTGGAGCCCTCGGCCCAGTCCTGAATAAGTCACTCTCTCAGTATCTGGGAGTCTCAACAGCCCTTTCCAGGGTCTGAGTCAGTACAAAAGTGCTGATGACGAGTCTTTCTCCTGCCTGCAAGGGCTCATGTGTCTACCTCATTCCAGGGTTCATTTTACCCACACTGTGCATCTCAGTCTTCAGATTCCCATCTGAGTCAGCCAACCATCCACTCCTCAGATCTCTGCTGACTGCTGCTTTCCATGCCTGAAAGCTCTCACCAGTGCCTTGGTTCTTAACTGCCTCTGGTTCTTAATGGGTCTTTACTGGTCACAGCTATTTCAGCATGCCGTGAGCCAGCCTCACTGAACAGTGCCCTGCCTATGAGGTCCTTTCTGTGACTTACTCTCTAACTGTCTCTTTCCTCCCCTGATTGGCACTGATCCCCTGTTTCCCCAGAGTGGCCCCCTGCCTCCACCTCCTCAGAGATGCTACATCCCAGTCAGGAATTCTATGCCTTTGGATCCTCAGACTTTTCTGGAATCGTCTACCTGGTGAGCAGCCCACAGAAGTCCTTAATGCACTAAGCTGACTCCTGTGAGCTTCGATTGTGTACTTAGGGATGAGAATGAGAAATGTTCAAATATTTCTTAAAAATAAAACCGTGGCTCTCATTTAAATACAAAACAAAAAGATGTCAAAGGTTTTATTTAACTCATTAATCAATGAGGAAACCAGTAAGATATCACAAATCATTCAAAGGAAAACTCATAGAGCCATACGTATATAGGCAGGCAAGAGGAGGCAACATTGAGATGAATGCAAATAGACTAAAAATTAGTCCAAAATAAGTTGCACTCCATCACACACAATTCATCTGCATTTCTGTGGGCAAGAATAATTTGAGTTATTAGTTTTCTGCAATTTAGAGTTATAAAATAGCTCCAAATCAATGAAAGGTGGAGATAACCACAAAGAGTACTCTAAAAAAGACATCCCGTAAACCTTTTCTTTGCCAATTTTAAGTCTCACAACTTTTCCTTATAGGAGGAAGGCCTCTCCCCTTACCAACAGGAATCCACATCTAATATAACTATTGGAAGCACTGTCTGTGAGGTGGGAACAGACATCTTTGCTTGTGGAGACCAATGTTTGTGTCTTTAATCCAAACCTCAGTAAGTGCTGTAGACTGGATGTTTGTGTCTCCTACCCCAAAATCAGGATGTTGAAACCCTAACCCCTAGGGTGATGGTATTAGAGGTGGGGCCTCTGGGAGGTGTGTACATCACAAGAGTAGGGCTATCATAAATGAAACTGGTGCCCTTATAAAACAGACTCTGGAGAGCTCTCTTGACCCTTCAGCCATCTGAGGCCACAGCAAGAAGACAGCCACCTACAATGAAGAAGAGAGTTCTCTCACCAGAACTCAACCAGGCTGCCACTCTAACCTGGGACTTCCAGCCTCCAGAACTGGAAGAAATGAATTTCGGTTGTTTATAAGCCACCCAGTCTCTGGTACTTTGTTACAGCACCCTGAAGGGACTAAGACAACAAAGCATGGCTATATCATTCCTTTTAGACATTGTTATTAAGGGTGTGGTCTGGTATTACCTGGAAGCTGGTACAGAAATTCAAATTTTGGCCCTCGTCTAAACCAAAATTATTATTTTTAAAGGTCTCAGGCCTAAATAAATGGAACGATAACCCATGTTTATGGATCAGAAGACTTAATATTGTTGTGATATCAATACCCCCCCATATCTACAGATTCAATGCCATTCTTATCAATATCTCAGCTGGCTTTTTGGAGAAAAAATTGGCAAGCTTATCCTAAAATCCATATGGAAGTACAAGGCACCCAGAACAGCCAAAACAATCTTGAAAAAAATGAATGAAGTTGGATGACTCATACATTCCTATTTCAAAACTTATTACAAAACTACAGTAATCAAAACAGTGTCATACTATTACAGAATAGAACTAGGAGCCCAGAAATAAACCCATATATTTCTGGCCAGTTAATCTTCAACAAGTATGCAAAGACATCCAATAGGGAAAGAATAGTCTTCTCAATAAATGATGCTGGGATAAATGAATACTCACATACAATAGAATGAAGCTAGATTCCTTATCTCACATCATATGCAAAAATTAATTCAAAATGGATCAGAGACCTAAATGTACCTGAACCTAAGAGCTAAAACTATAAAATTTTTAGAAGAAAACCTAGGTGTAAATCTTTGTGACATTGAATTAGGCAGTAGTTTCCTGATATGACACCAAAAGAATGAAAAGACAACCCAATGAACGGAGAAAATATTTGTTAATTATATATCTGATAAGGAACTTATATCCAGAATATATGCAGAACTCTTACAACTCAACCATAAAATGACAAACAACTCTAATTTTCAATGGGCAAGGGATCTGAGTAGACGTTTCTCCACATTTATCCAAAGAACATATGCACAAGGCCAATAAATATATACAAAGGTGCTAAACATTGTTAGTCATTAGGGAAATACAAATCAAAACCACAATGTGATACCACTGAATATCCATTAAGATGACTAAAACTTTGAAGCAGACAGTAACAGCATTAGAAACTTAACATACTGCTTGTAGGAATATAAGAATGGTGTAAGCACTTTGGAAAACACTTTGGGAGTTCCTCAAAATATTAAACATAGAGCTACCATATAAGCTACCAATTCCACTCCTACATATATTTCCAAGTCAAAAACATAAATCTACAAAAAACCTGCACACAAATGTTCATAGCAACACTATTTGCAATAACCACAAAAAGGAAACAACTCAAATGCCCATCAACTGATGAAAGAATACATAAAATGTGGTATATTCATACAATGGAATACTATTTAGCAATAAAAAGGCTAAAAGATTTAAAACATCATGCTAAGTAAAAGACAAATACAGAAGGCTACATACTGTGCAACTGCATTTCTTTGAAAAGTCCAGAAGAAGCAAACCTATAGAGATAGAAGGTTTAGTGGTGGCCAGATGTGGGGGGAGGCGAGATGGGGAGTTGACTGCTAGTGGGTAGGAATTTCATTTTGGAGTGATGAAAATATTCTTGAGATGTGGTAATGGTTGCACAACTTCATGAATACACACACACATATCAAAGAACAGTAAATGTTCACTTTCCAAAGATCAAATTTAGAGTATATGAATTATGTCTCAATAGGGTTATTGGTTTTTTTTAATGATTTCAAGACAGAGGCACACTTGCCCTGCGTTTTCTGCCTCACCCAGGCTCCTATGGAATTTAGAACGTGGTGCCCCACCCCCTCCACCTCCCAGTCCCATTATCTACTTCCTGTAACGGATTCTCCTCACAACCGGTACCCCCATAGCAACTGCCACTTCCGGTCTGTCCCAGAGCAGGTGCCCAGCCGCTTGCCGTCCAGCTGCGAGCACTCCTGCGACTGCCATCATGGCTTACCGTTGGAAGGCTCCGAAGAGGCGGCTGAGATCTCCGCCTCCACTGCTGCCCTCCCTCCTGCTGCCTGGCCCGGATTTTTCCTATCCGAGATGGCTTCTGGATGGTGATGATGGTGCCCGCCCTGATGCCCGCAGCAGCCCTGAATGTGCGCCACCACTACCACGGCAAGTACGAGGCCGCGGTAAACAGCCACGCCAGCCTAGAGCTCCACAAGTCCATCCAGTGCCTGGCCAGGGCCTGCTCCCTGCGCCACCACCACCAGGTGGCCTTGAAGCACATCACCCAGTTCCTGCTCTGCTCCCACGAGCACAGCAAGAGGGCCAAGAGCCTGATGTTCCCGCTGAACCGGCACAGCAGCCGCGTCTCCTTCCTCAACATCAGGATGCCCGAGACCCAGGAGCGGGAGAGCAGCCTCCAAGCCATGCTGAACACCCTGCGCCTGGAGAAGAGCATCAGCCAGAGCCTGCTCAGCCTGCACCACCTAGCCACCGAGAGCAGCAACACCCACCTGTGCCAGTTCCTGGAGAAGCTCCAGTTGGACCAGCAGCTCGAGTTCGTCAAAGAGCTAGAGGATCATCTCACCAGCGTGCTCAAGATGAGGTTCCCGGAAGGCTGTTTTGCAGAGTACGCCTTTGATAAGTTTACCCTGGGCAACATCGACAAGGAGGACTGATCCTGGACTGGACTTTCCCCTGAGTCATGGGTGACTCCCCAAAAGTCACCCTGTCTGCCACACAGACTGCAGTATTGCCCTTGAAGAAAAAATTCACTAGCAGTTCTTCCATTGAAGCTATTAATTCTTCAAATAAAGTTACTAGTTGATGCAAATATAAAGGTCTCTCTTTTATTCAAGTGTGCAGATCTCTAACTTTTAAGTTTTAAACAGGTATCCAGGAGACTCTCCAGCCAACCATGCCCCATCCATGTGCAGTTCAGGATCTCCACAGAGGGAGGGAGGTCTTACATGGGCCCTTGGAAAATACAAAATCAGTCTTCCCCTTATAAACAATGTATATGTGGGGAGGGTGAGGTAAGGTGGGTGGTCTGGGGCTCTAGGGGTTGGTGGGTGGTGTTTGTAGGTGCTTATGTATGGTAAAGATAGAATATGGTCCAGAATTCATCACAGCAGTTGCCTCTGGGGAAGAAGTGAAGGGAATGGGCAGGGATTAAAAGAAAGGGATTGGAACTTGAGGCAGGTGGTATGGGTTCCATCTCTGGTCAGGGAATTCCCACAAGCCGTGTGGACCAAAAAAAAAAAAAAAAAGATCTTCAGCATTATGTGATGTATTTCAGTTCAGTAAGATGCACACATCTTAAAGTTTGTTGATTCTTGGTAGCAAGCTGGGGTCGTGAAAGGCAGCATGGCACAGACTGTCATTAACAAGCTCACCCTGAGTGACAATGATAATGAGTAATAAGCCTCCAGCTATCTTCCCTATAGTCAAGGGGCTGATCAACAAAAAAAAATAATAATGGCACTCTGCAGGTCTAAGTCCTCTTATGTATATTCTTATATTTTATTTTTATAAGAACCTCAAGAAATAAGAAGGACAGGGATGTCCCTGGTGGTCCAGAGGCTAAGACTCCATGCTCCTAATTCAGGGGACCTGGGTTCAATCCCTGGTCAGGGAACTAGATCCCACAGGCCACAACTAAAGATCCCAAGTGTCAAAATGAAGATGGAAGATCCTGTGTGTCACAACTAAGACCTAGCACAGCCAAATAAATATATTTAAAGGAAAAAAAGATGAAGGATATGCATTATCAGTGAGAAAAAGGGAGACCACACAGATAAGAAGTTATTGAATGTGGACATGAACAGAGATCTTCTAATGCTTTTTTTTTTTCCTGTTACCTCACAGGTGTATCAATGGGTTAAGAATAGTGGGTGGGCAGACTAAGAATCCAGCCAGATAAGAAGGCTGTGAAGGGAGGGAAATCCCCTCGTGAAGACAGCCCTGATTACTGCAGTCTCATCTCTAATTACAGGGGTGCCTTCTAGCCTAGGGTGGGGATGGCTGCCACACGTCAGCCAAAATCCTTCTCAGAGGGAAGACTTCTTCAAAAGCGGCCACCAAACGTGTCAGAGGTAGCAGGGCACTTCACTGGAAGGCAGCCAACATCCACAGACCCAAATCCCTCAGTTCAGGCTCTCTTGCTGCTCCCCACAGGAAGAAGCACTGCTACTTGAGTTGGCTCTGAACACCTGGAAAGACCTTGGGAGTGGAAATGTCCAGAGACTGTATCTCTTCCCGAGTGGTTTCCCTTGGGCATGAAAAGTGTTTGTTGGGGAGGTGGCGGCAAAACACATGTTATATCTGCAAATTCAGCTCCTCTGGACAGAGAAACTCTGTGTTTTTGCTCTGCATGGGGTACTGTAATTTATCTACCGAACCACTGGCTGTTATGGCCTCTGCACTGGGATTCTAAAGCTGACCCTAGTCTTGGGTGCTGGGGTCCCCCCTCCTCCGTGTTATCCCATCTTTCCCTTTTTTATGCTTCAGAGGGGCTCCCTGGGATGATGCAGAGAAGTCTGCTTTGACCTGCATCCTCTTATTTGACCTGGCAAACAAGAATTTCCTCACCGGCCAGACTCTACGAGACTTGTGATTGTTACACTCCACTGCCTATTACAAGCCACTACTTGGCAGGGAACATTTACAGACAGCGGCAGCTTAATCATTTCTGTGTTCTGCAAGATGAATGTAAATGTTCTAAATCCCCCTTTTCCTAGTTCAGTTTTGGGGTCCACAAACAGCCCTGTGATTATGTGGGGTAGGGATGGAAAGAAGTGAGGAGCATTCCGACGAATGAAGTCTGCACCACTATGTACTTGACAATATCTTGGTGTCCATCGCTCTAAGTCTCCTTATTTATCCAGCCTCTTCCAATGCATATCTCTCAAAAGGTGTGAGCAAACTTCTGGTGGGTGTGTCACCCTCCTGCCTACTTGCAGCCTTCCCAGTTCCTTGGTAATCTGATTTTCAGGACACGGAACTCTGCTGTGATTTGGTCTTCCAGCCCTGGAAACTACCACCCTGAGATGCACAGCTGGATGCTTGTCACTCACAGGCCATGCTCTGCTGCCTGGGGGAGTGATGTCTGAAATATGGCTGTTGCTATGGGTACCAGAGTCTCAGGCAATGATAGTATCAGGACAGACTGAGGGAAATGGTAATAAAATTGATAACTTCATTGCAGGCTCAAACATGGTTTCAAATTAACTGTGTTGAATAATTTACCTCTGGGGAAAAAAATCCTCACTCTATCACAAAAGGAAATTTCTTAAAGATGGTTGTCACTGACAAGTTGTACTTCATTTTCCAGAAAAAGGAAAAGTCTTTTTTCCGTCAGAGATGTGTGACAAGCACTACAAAGCACCCATTAATTTCTGATGAATCTTCTCTCTTGGAATTTGTTCCACATTTCTGATTTTTAAGTTCTCCCTTATTTTTTTTCATTTGCCAGCAATTCCAGTTTCTTTTCACAAGCTCAAGAGATATATCTAATCAAGTATTTAGTAGAGGAAGGCATTACCACTAATCCTGGAAGTGATACTGTGCTGAGATTAAAAAATAAATTGTTTATTACTATTTTTTTTGAAGACCTGAGTTCAGCCTCAGAGGGTTATAAATGGAGAATTGGCTCCAGGAAAACTGAAGTGAAGGGTGAAATGACGGTGTAGCAAAGTGTTAAGACACCTAAGAAGTAAAGAAATGTATGCCTTGATTCATTTAGTCATGAAGGATATAAGAGTGGAATAAGTCACAATGAGTGAGCAAAGTAGTACTGGCTAACATAATTGTGTACCAGTATGGACTGGGTTTGGTTATGAATAACAGAGATCGGAAAAGCAGTGGCCATATACTGTACAAGGGTCAACTGTGTTCACATTCAAGCAGGTCTCCTAGGACCCAGTTGATCCACACCTTTTTACTTGCTGTACACACACAGAAGGAAGACAATCTGAGCTGGAAGAGGTGTGTGACCCTTCCCTCCTTTACACATGGTGGAACTGAGTCCAGACAAGTGACATGACTGTGGTCACTCAGGGCCAGAACCAGGACTGAGGCCTTGAATATTCAGCACTCATAGGGTTGCAAAAATATTTTAGAGAGAGAGAGAGAGAGAGAGATTGAGATTCAAATAAAACCAAATCTTGATAACACTACAGACCTTGCAGAAGAGCTAAACTTTTGAAAAAGACAATAAATTTTGCTCCTGTGAACATTAAAAGAGAAAAGCAATGGCTTTAAAAAATGGTGGTGGTGGTTGGGGGTTTCTCCCCTGTATATAAAAGAAGTATAGAAGAAACAGTTCAGACTGCTGAGGGCACTCTTTCCATCTCATTTCACTCATTCCAAGACTTTTTCCCCCCACTTTCTCACATCTTTAAAACTGGGATAAATCTTACAATTGCTGCTGGTCATAGCTGTCACTGCCTGAACGAGCCCATCAAGACTCAACAGAGGGACTTCCCTAGTGGTCTAGTGGCTAGGACTACATGCTCCCAATGCATGGGGTGCAGGTTCAATCCCTGAACAGGGAACTAGATGCCACGTGCTGCAACTAGGACTTGGTGCAGCCAAAATAAATTTTTTTTAAAAAGACTTGACAGAGTGGTCTTACTGGCTAGGAACCAACTTCTAGAGGCATTACAAGAGTACTCTTAAGGAATTATGCATCAACAACACTTTTCATGGTGCAGAGGATGATATTAAGAGATACTAATATTATTAAGATCACAAAAGTGATTTAGAAGAGTTGGAATTTATTTAAATCATTTATCTATTACAGCTCAGTTGAGATATAATTGACATATAATATTGTGTAAGTTTAAGAAGTACAATGTGATGATGATACATTTATATATTGTGGAACGATGACCAAAATTAAGTTGGTTAACACATCTTTCACCTCACATAATTACCTTTTTGGGGAGGGGGTGGTGAGAATATTTAAGATTTACTTGAAACCATCAATAAAACAAAAATACAAACTAGTGGGACTTCCCTGGTGGTACAGTGGGTAAGAATCCGCCTGCCAATTCAGTGGGCATGGGTTCAATTCTTCGTTAGGGAAGATTTCATATGCCATGGGGGCAATAAGTCCATGTGCCACAGCTTCTGAGTCCAAGAACCTAGAGCCTGTGCTCTACAACAAGAGAAGTTGCCACAACTAGAGAAAGCCCACACATAGCAACAAAGATTCAGTGCAACTGCAAATTTTAAAAATAATTTTTTTAATTTAAAAAGTAAAAATAATAAAAAGACAATCTACTGAATAGAAGAAAATATTTGCAAATTATGTGACCAATAAGAGGTTAATATCCAAACATAAACAGCTCATGCAACTCAATACAAAAAAACCCCTAAAACCTGATTAACAATAGGTTCAAGACCTGTATAGACATTTCTCCAAAGAAGACATACAGATGGCTAATAGGCTCATGAAAACATGCTCAACATCACTAATTATTAGAGAAATGCAAATCAAAACCACAATGAGATATCATGTCACACATGTCAGAATGTCTATTGTCAAAATGGCTATTGTCACAAAGCCTAAAAATAACAGGGCTTCCCAGGTGGTGGCAGTGATAACCTACCTATGAATGCAGGAGATGTAAGAGATGCAAGTTTGATCCCTCAGTCAGAAAGATCCCCTAGAGCAGGGCATGGCAACCCACTCCTTCTTGCCTGGAGAATCCCACAGATAGAGGAGCCTGGTAGGCTACAGTCCATATCATCGCAAAGAGTGGGACACAACTGAAGTGACTTAGCACGCACACACTACAAATAAAAAGTATTGGCAAGGATGTAGAGAAAAGGGAACCCTCATACAGGATTGGCAGGAATGTAAACTGAAGACATCACTGTGGAAAGCAGTATGGAGGTTCCTCAAAAAGCTAAAAACAGAATTACCATATGATCCAAGAATTCCACTCCTGGGTACATATTCAGAAAATAAAAACACTAATTTGAAAAGATACATGCACCCCAATGTTCATAGCAGTATTATTCACAATAGCCAAGATATGGAAGCATCCCAGATGCCCATCAACAGATCAATGGATAAAGATGTAAGATATATGCACACACACACACACACACACACGGATATTATCCAGCCATAAAAAGAATGAAATTTTGTAAGTTTAACAACATAGATGGACTTGGAGAGCATTATGCTTAGAGACAAAAATAAGACAGAGACAAATACTATATGTTATCACTCATATGTGGTATCTTTAAAAATAAAAAATAAAACAAACGCATTTAACAAAACAAACAGACTCACAGATACAGAGAACAAACCAGTGGTTACCAGTGGGGAAAAGGAAGCAAGGAGGGGCAAATAGGGGTAGGGGATTAAGAAATACCAACTATTATATATAAAACAGATAAGCAATAAGGATATACTGAACAACCCGGGGAACAACACAGGGAATTGTGGTGCTGGAGAAGACTCTTGGGGGGTCCCTTAGGCTGCAAAGGAAATTAAACCAGTCAATCCTTAAGGAAATCAACCTCAAACATTCATTGGAAGGGCTGATGTTGATGCTGAAACTCCAATACTTTAGCCACCTGATGCGAACAGCCAACTCACTGGAAAAAATCCTGATGCTGGGAAAGACTGAAGGCAAAAGAAGAAGTGGGAGGCAGAGGATGAGATGGTTGGATGGCCTCACCAACTTGATGGACATGAATTTGAGCAAACTCTACGAGATAGTGGAGGACAGAGATCTCACAGAATTTGTCTTTTCTGCCTGACTTATTTCACTTAGCACAATACCTTCACGGTCCATCTTTGTTACAAATGGCATGGTTCCCTTCTTTTTCCGTTGCTCACCTACTGCATCTCCTTTATCCATGCATCTGTCAATGGGCATTCAGGTTGTTTCTATGCCTTGGCTATTGTGAACAACACTGAACAAGCATGGAAGTGTGGATGTCTTCGAAGAGTTGACATTTAAATCTGAAGAAGATCCAGCAGTACGATAAACAATTTATTTAGTGCATTTCCCTTCTTATGTGTATGACCAAAAATCTGTATCTAAATGAGTGTAAAAGAGATAATTTACTAATTGAAAAATCAGAGAAAAATCCAATGGATAAGAAAAGGTTGTGTCTTAATTAAATTGGTAGCATTTCCTTTCTTCCTTTGCAGCACATAAAATAATGCTGTGCCTTAAAACTTACATGTTTGATAAAATGTATTATTTTGTTGTTCCATTGTACAGGGCTACTGTTCTTAAGCTGTATTTTCCAATATGTTTATTGGAGTTCCATCTACTTACATCAACATACCAGGCAGAAGAAAGAACAGATAGATACAGATATATAATATATGTAGGAGTAGAAGAAGATCAAGACCTTGCTAGGAGGAAGGAAAAGGTAATAAATCTGAGTGCCATGAAAGGAGGGTTGATCTTTGAGTTAAGGGGTGGTGGCTTCCTGTGGTTTCTGATTCAGGGGAGCACCATCATAGGAACATTTACTTTCCATCAAAATCAGAGGATCCAACAGAAAGCCGCAAGCCAGGTTTATCGGTACGTGTTTTATTTGAACTAATGATTTTTTAAAAATAATTTTTCAATTTTGGAATAAGCTCAGATTTATATAAATGTTGCAAAGATAGTACAGTTTCTGTATATCCCCCATCCAGTTTCCTCTGTTAACCTCTTACATAACCATGGTGCATTTGTTAAAAATAAGAAATTAAATCTGGCACATTGTGAGACTTCCCTGCTGGTCCAGTGGCTAAGATTCCACACTCCCAATGTGGGGAGCTCTGGTTTGATCCCTGGTCAGGGAACCAGATCCCATATGCCTCAACTAAGAGTCTGCATGCCACAACTAAAGATCCCACATACTGCAACAAAGATCCTGTGTGCCTGGTACAGCCCAATTAATTGACTGATTAAAAAAAATTTTTTTAATGAACTAAACTCCATAGTGTATTTCCACTGAAGTCCATTTTCTGTTTTGGTTCCAAAAATCAAGGATGCCACATTGTACTTATGTCATGGCTCTTTGGCCTCCTCTGTCTCAGTCCTTCATTGTTTTTGATGGCCTTGAGAGTTTGAAGAGTACTGGTCAAGTGTTTTATAGAACATTTATCAGTTTGGGTTTGTCTGAAGTTTTCTCCTGATTAGACTGGCTTATGGGTTAGGGGGGAAGAAGACCACAGAGATGACATGCTCTTCTCACACATCGTACTGGGGGTACATGCTATCCATGTGACATTACTGGTGATACTGGCTTCGATCACTTGGTTGAGGTGGGCTCTGCCTTCTTTTTCCTCTGCAAAGTTAGTAGACTACTTTTCCCTTTCTATTCTTTATTCTTTAGAAGCTCATTACCCTGAACAGGTGGAGAGGAATTCAGTACCACCTCCTGGGTGGGGAGAAATTCTTCTGAAAGGTGAATTTGTACCTTCTTTGCCATTTATTCATTTATTCAGTCATCTATTTATATCAGTATGGACTCATCAATGTTTACTTACTACTTTGGGTTAGAAACCAATAATGCTATTTATTTAGTTGCTCAAACTGTTCCAGATTTGACCACTGGGAACTCTTTTAGTTGGCTCTTGTGACCCTTTTGACATCTCCCATCATGTGTGTGTGTGTGTGTGTGTGTGTGTGTGTGTGTGTGTGTGTGTAGCACTTCCTTTATGGTACTACAAGATGCTCCAAGCTCAGGATGTATTTTCTCTTCCCCAGCCCTAGAATCAGCCACTTCTCCAAGGAGTCCTACTTCCTTTTATTGGATAAGTGGCATTTGGGAACTATGATCTTGGCAAACTTGTGAGTTTTTAACTGGAAGAGTTCTCATCAAATTTTGTATTTCTGCCTTCTCATAAAAATATTAACTGTCTGGCCACACTGGGCTCTGTCCCATGGGAATGTTCATATAGAGTTGAGTTTCAGTGGCCACCTTAAAGTAATTACATTCTCCAATTTACCACATGACATGCCATTCAAGCAAGGTAACTTTGGATACCCAAAGGTATCTCTTCATTGATTTCAGTTCCCCACTGGGCTCCGCTAGTACTTAGTTTTGTGTTGTTATTAGATTCTCTGTCTCAAGCACCATGGACCATGCAAGGGTCATAAACCTGGGATGGATCCTCTGCCACAAAAAAGGACGGATCCTGTCCCTTAGGTTGACTGGCCCCCGTATCTATGAGCCTCTGATGGTATTTAAGAGATAAAATTTGGATCACTGGGTCATCTGTTTTCTTACTGCCTAGAAGTCAAAAGAGCTCAGCTTAAGGCTGGATCTATGAGTGTCTCCATCAGTTACTTGCCCCTTTGTTGACCGAAGTACTCATCTTCTTTTACCTTCTGTTAGTACTTAATATCACGGCGACAAATTGCCTTGATGCTTGTGTATACTTCAACTGCATTACCAGGGAGGACATACAAGATGTCACAGACCAAAAAGCCCACAGATGAGACTAAGATGGCTTGGCTCACATTGTTTGCTGAAGGATTTAGAACAGTAAGAATCAACAAGGGGCTGGGGAGGGAGAAAGAGAGAGAGAGAGCGCACTTGAGTGCATGGTAGTCAGATAGAAGGGACTGAATCCAATGTCATGTCATGTTCACATGTCCATTCTCTGTTCACATGTCCATTTCTGCTGCTTTAGTTTCCCCCACTTCGTATGATTATAAAGACCAGTGATGAAGATAAGGAGAGCCAATATACACCAGTCCTGTCAGAGATACCAAAGGACCAATAGTCCTGATGTGCAGGGCAGGGGGCATATGGGACCCAAACTGGTGTCCCCAGTATATGGCTGTTCTAAGGATGAACCACTGTCAGGAATGGTTGGTGTCTACTTGGTCCTTCCATTCATTCCTATTCAGAATGCACATATTCTGCCCTGTTTATCCATGTCCAATATCTATCACAAGAATTATCCATACTTAGTTTTGTCTATCCTCCTTATGTGTTTTTTTTTCTATTGCAGACTACTCTTAAACAAACAGCAGACATGTCATTGCACAAGCATCTTCTGATCTGTTCTTCAGGGAGATGGCATGAATGTTTTTCAGGGTATTGTTAGGTTGGTTCCTCTCCTGGCTCTGTTGATTAGACCCTCTGCAGCCCAGCCTGGTGATAATCTAAAAACTCTTTCAGGAGCATATTCAGCTTAAAAGGGGGCATTCACTCCCAGATTATTGCCTGGGAAGTCTCATGGATAGAGGAGCCTAGTGGGCAGCAGTCCATGGGGTCGCAGAGTTGGAGGCAACTGAGTTGCTCCTGCCTAGTTGGCCCCCCCTTTGTAGTGGTCTGGTATCTGTAGAAGACAAAGTCTAGGAGGCTCTTGGAGGAAGACAGGTAGGGGGAGGGAGTTGACCTCAGAAGCTAAGAATAAATGGAAAGTGAAGATATGGCTCCCTGAGGTATAGACATGGATGTAGGGAATTTTAAGAAGTCATTGGAAGTTCACTGAATAGCTATCTATGAGAACAAAAAGGAAAAACAGGAGGCGGCATGGGACTGGTTAAAGTGAAAGTCGCTCAGTTGTGTCCGACTCTTGCGACCCCATGGACTATACAATCCATGGAATTCTCCAGGCCAGAATACCAGAGTGGGTAGCTGCTCCCTTCTCCAGGGGATCTTCCCAACCCAGGGATTGAACCCAGGTCTCCCACATTGTAGGCAGACCATATGAGCCACAAGGGAAGCCCAAGAATACTGGCGTGGGTAGCTTATCCCTTCTCCAGAGGATCTTCCCAACCCAGGGATTGAACCCAGGTCTCCCACATTGTAGGCAGACCATATGAGCCACAAGGGAAGCCCAAGAATACTGGCGTGGGTAGCTTATCCCTTCTCCAGAGGATCTTCCCAACCCAGGGATTGAACCCAGGTCTCCCACATTGTAGGCAGACCATATGAGCCACAAGGGAAGCCCAAGAATACTGGCGTGGGTAGCTTATCCCTTCTCCAGAGGATCTTCCCAACCCAGGGATTGAACCCAGGTCTCCCACATTGTAGGCAGACCATATGAGCCACAAGGGAAGCCCAAGAATACTGGCGTGGGTAGCTTATCCCTTCTCCAGAGGATCTTCCCAACCCAGGGATTGAACCCAGGTCTCCCACATTGTAGGCAGACCATATGAGCCACAAGGGAAGCCCAAGAATACTGGCGTGGGTAGCTTATCCCTTCTCCAGAGGATCTTCCCAACCCAGGGATTGAACCCAGGTCTCCCACATTGTAGGCAGACCATATGAGCCACAAGGGAAGCCCAAGAATACTGGCGTGGGTAGCTTATCCCTTCTCCAGAGGATCTTCCCAACCCAGGGATTGAACCCAGGTCTCCCACATTGTAGGCAGACCATATGAGCCACAAGGGAAGCCCAAGAATACTGGCGTGGGTAGCTTATCCCTTCTCCAGAGGATCTTCCCAACCCAGGGATTGAACCCAGGTCTCCCACATTGTAGGCAGACCATATGAGCCACAAGGGAAGCCCAAGAATACTGGCGTGGGTAGCTCATCCCTTCTCCAGGGGATCTTGCCAACCCAGGAATCAAACCAAGGTCTCCTGCATTGCAGGTGGATTCTTTACCAACTGAGCTATGAGAGAAGCCCAAGGACTGGTGTTTCCACACCGGGAGTCAAACCTGGGCTGCCTAGGTGAAAACCAGGAATCCTAGTCCTGAATATGTAATATTAAGCAGTCATTAAAATTGTGCTTTCTCAGGCAAGTTCAATCTTGCCCAATAGCAGAGTCGATCAAGAAGTGGCATAAGATCAATAAATCCAGAGATTATCTAAGAGCAAAACAATCCATCCAAACCCTCAGAAAGGGCAATAAGCAGAAAGCAGTCTTTCTGGTCCTCTGGTGAAGACACAATGTGGGCTTCACAATAAGACAGCTGAGCTACCTTCTCTCTGTTTGTTCTGGAAGGATCTTTTCTTGACAAACAGAGTGAACTCTGCTCAGAGAGAACCTCCACTTTGTCATCCGAAGGCTCCCCAGGTGGACCTCTAGAAAAAGGAGAGAAAGAAGATTGGAGGCCTTGTGTTTGGGATCTGTCCCCACTCTGGAGAGTCCTTCGGCAAGCCTCCTCAGTTAAGGACAATCTGAGATAGAGCAGACCTCCAGTGCAGAACTGTTGCTAGCAGAGGAGAGCTCAGTGATGCCAGGACCCCTGGTGATGCAGTTAACAACAGACTCAAGGACTTTGGAAGGGGGCTGCTGAGGCACTGAACTAACTGGATTTCCAGGTAGCCTCTTGTATTTGCAGGGACATCCGCGTGACAAGAAGCAAGGGTTGTGGAAGGAGACGAAGGAAGGGGGTGATTTCCCCTTGACAAATCAAGAAAATCCACTTCACCTATCTGATCTGTTCATGGCAGCAAAAGGAGAGCAGCCTTCAGGGAAATAAGTTTGGGAGAAAAAGAAAATATCCACCTTGCCTAAGATGTTAGGAAGAGAAGTGGAGACCTGAGGGTGAAAACCCAAGATGATGAACCCAATCATAGTCATAATCATTATGGTCCAATTCATAATGCTATTAAGGCTGGCAGAAATGCATGCTCTGTCTGGGAGGACTTCACATTGAAAAGAGCAACTTTAATACCAAAAATAATTATTTACCTTTTGCCCTCCATTCATTCTTCAAGGATGTGAACGTGTATGGAAAGCAGAGGGTCAAGAAGTGAAGGAAAGACCATCCATTGTTGGAAAAGCCATGATCTGGAACATTCTCTGGGAGATGGTTAGCTTGGAGATGAACCATGCTTGGAGAGAAAGAGCTGGCTCGACATATGTCAAGTTGAAAATGACAGGAGTTAAGACTCCCAAATTGGGGCTTCCCCTGTGGCTCAGTAGTAAATAATTCACCTGCCAATGCAGAAGACCTGGGTTCAATCCATGGGCGGGAAGATCTCCTGGAGAAGAAATGGCAACCCACTCCAATATTCTTGCCTGCCAAATCCCATGGACAGAGGAACCTGGTAGGTGACAGTCCATAGGGTCACGAAGAGTCAGACACGGCTGAGCAACTCAACAACAACAGACTTTCAAATCAGGGCCTGCAGGAGCTGAGAACACAGGCTGGAGAGAGAGCTCATCCAGGGGTAGGGAAGCAGTGTCACTTGAGGAGAGATGATAAAAGATGAAATGTGAAGGGCAGCCTAAGGCCAAGAAGAGAGTCTTCATGTTTAAGTAAAATGCCATTCAGAAGAAGCAGCTGACGGGGATCCGGGCTTCAGGAGGAAACCGGTCAATCCCTTGTTGGATATCCTGGGATAGGCGTGCCCAGTGGCTCACAATCATGTGTTTGAAGAGGCAGTGTGCGCATTCTCTCTAATCAGGCAACAGGCATCAAAAAGTTCTGGGCAAGGTCTTTCTGTCCTTTTCCTTTTCATACCAGAGTCTGACTATGTTTCAATTTGCTGCTTCCACAGAGTACAAGTCCAGGTGTCAGAATGTCAGAGGCATGTGGAAAACATCAAAGCCCCTGGTGGAGCCATCACAAGTGTGTTAGAGCAACATCAAAAAAAAGCTGGGTTTATACCCTTGTGCCTGAGGAGGGAACATCAGACTCTGCTCTGGCACTTTTTGTCCCTCTTCAAAAACCCTTCACTGTTTTTGTCAGACGTTTGGAAGAAGGAAGTTTATCAGCAAGCCCTGGAGTTGAAAGGATAGCAGGGTAGGGACCTTATGCAGCCACTTATTCTCAGGGATGCGAGTGTGTCAGGACACAGTCCAGGCACAGTGAGGTGAGGCTGTGCAGTGGCGCGTTTACCTCTGGACTACGCAACTAACACCACATGTCCACACCACTGCGTGGCTGCAGACTGATGTGCAGAGGGGTACTCTGGAAATTCCCCAACCTCTACCACTGACAAACTTGTTGTCAATATCTGCTTTTCAGCCCCAGGGTCTAATCTCAAATTCCTTTTATCTCTGC
>SJYC01122408.1:0-13204 GCA_006408675.1 Madoqua kirkii | reverse complement strand
GTGCAGAGGGGTACTCTGGAAATTCCCCAACCTCTACCACTGACAAACTTGTTGTCAATATCTGCTTTTCAGCCCCAGGGTCTAATCTCAAATTGCCTTTTATCTCTGCTCATGTTCATTACCACATGAAACACACACACACACACACACACACACACACACACACACACGCTGCCCTGGTTTCCAGAGCACATCTTACCCTTCACACTCCAATTCACAAAAGGCTGGGCACTTTCCCTTTTTGTTCCTTTTTCTCACTCTTCCCCAACTTTTGAAATCTTTCCTTTTTTTTTTTTAAGAAAATATTAATTTATTTGGCTGCAGCAGGTCTTAGTTGTGCCATGTGAACTCTTAGTTGTGGCATATGGGATCTAGTTCCCTAACCAGGGATCAAATCTGGGCCCCCTGCATTGGGGGGGCATGGAGCCTTAGCCACTGGACTACCAGAGAAGTCCCTGAAATCCTTCCCGTATGCTGTCTGTAACTCGTGGATCCTTATCAGCATAATCTCCAATGTTCTCAGCCTCTTTCCTAAACATTCTCTTCACCTTCTTGCTCTAAGCAAATTCTGGAATTACCTGAAGGCTGCTGATGCCAGGGCAGTCCTCTCAAGTCAGGGGCATGTGTTTCCCTCACACAGTCTACTGGGCCTGAGAGTAAAGCAGGCATCCTTCTTCTTCCATGCCAACTCTTCAGGCCATCCTTCCTCCGGTCCCTCCTCCCTCACATCCTCCAGTTTAGAATTTAACATCATCACATTATGGCCCCCTCCCTCCCCTTGTTATAGTTATCTCAGGACCCCCTCCCCACACTGCTGGGTTACCTTAGCTCCTGATGGAGGGCAATCTGCTCCAGCGTAAGCCCTGTCCTAATTCCTGGCAATTCCAATATCTACATAGATGATCCCTCTATTAATACAACCTGGCCTCTTCCTTTCTCGTTCCTTCTTCTCCCCTGACCTTGTCTGCCAACCTCTTCTTCATTGCTATAGCCACATCACAGACCTTGCCATCTGTAATACCTGTTCTCTTTCCATCATCTCTAATTCATGTATCAGACTCTCTGACCACTGCCTCTTCTTTTTGTAATTCATCCTTCCTAGTGTCCTGATGCCAAAAATCCTTTAACTCCTCTGAGAAATCCACTCCATTGGTCCAACAATGTTTCCCTGGCCGGTCAACTTCGTGATCGCCTCTATTTTCTGAAGTTAAATCCCATGGTAATTGTTTAATAATCATTCCTGTGGGCGCATTTCCATCTTACCTGACTCCCTGGCTGTGTTGTATTTGCCTGGAAAAGTCTCTAACCTGACTAAATCCTTTCCCCCTGTGCCCCACACTGGCAACCACGCCACTGAAATGTGGCCAGAGAAAAGCCCAAGTGTACTGACTGAATGCACTTGACCTTCATACTGTGACTCTTAAGCGGGCCCCCAGGACTGCCAGCAACTGTGCTTCATTCCCCTATTCGACTTTCTCTCCTCCTCTCCCTGTCTATCATTCATGTCTTCTCCTCTGCATCTGTTAGCCTTTGTTCCCTATCAAGCTATCCCATCAGTGGCTTGAAGCCAGAACTATTTCATCTGCTCAAGATTTTGTGGCTCAGCGATTTGAATTAGGCTTGTTGGGGAATTTTTCTGCTGGGCTGGCTTGGTGGCACTTGTGTGGTTGTGGCACTTGGTGGCACTGATGATGCAAATGGGGCTGCTTGGTCTCAGGTGGCGGTGGGTGTTTGTTGTTGGATGGGCCACCTGTCTTGGGAAGGCTCACTTGAGCTTCTTCAAGTGGTGGTGGAGAGTTCCCAGACACAAGCGTTTTTTTAGGTCATTAGATGCCTCATATTTGCCAATGTCCTATTAGCCAGAGGAAATCATACAGCCACATCCAGAATCAGTGTGGGAGGGGAGCGGCAAAGGCTTGATGCTCTGGGAGTTATTACTGGAACATCTACTACTTCCTTTGGCCTCTGACCACTCCCAATACTCTACATCCTCCCAATCCTCCCTCTCATCTGATCACCTTGCTTCCCATTTCACTGAAGAAAACAGAGACTATAAGGACCTCTACAGGCTTCCATCTATCACCACACCTCCCACCCTCCGGCATCTGTGCACGCACACTTCACCTCCTCTACTGTTTCCAGAAGAACCTGCCCTGCCTCTAAGGCAAACCCCTCCATTTTGGTCCTGGAGCCCAGCCCTTCTTGTCTACTCACGGCTCTTGCTTCTGTTTCTCCGCTAGAGTCACTCTTAAAGCAGCAATCTGGTGGCTTAAAAGGGCTGTGTGGTCTCAGGTGGCCTCACTCTTTCGTATTATCATTTTCCTTCTCTTTATTGGAATCAAATTCCCTCTCTTTGGAATAGAACCATGATATCTTTTCACTTCCTCTAATACCTCCCACTGACTACCCTCTGGTAACTGATCCATTATGGATACATTCCTCTCTTCTCCACATTCATAGTCTCCATGTCCTCTCCTCCCAGCTTCTCTTAAACCCCTGCCTATGGGGCTTCTGTGTCCCTAACTCCACCAAAAGAGATTCTGTCATGGTCTCCAATGTCCTCTACATTGTTAAGTCTAAGGGTTAATTCACAGCTTTCATCTTACCTCAACACTTTCTTGAGCTGACCTTCAGGATGTGGCCCTCTCCTGGTTTTCTTTCTCTCTGTCTGGGTTCTTCTTTCCAGTCTGCTGCCCCTTTCATGCTCCTCAATTTCTCTTCATCAGCTCCCTGACAGCTTAGTGTTGGAATGCCCTAAGGCTCAATTCTTAAGGCTTTTCTCTCCGCTGTGTATAGGCACTCCTTTGGCAATCTATCAATCTCGTGGATTTCACATGCCTTCTATGTGCTGATGATTCGAAATTGGTACCTCCAGTCTACTCTTCCCTGAACTTCAGACCCATGGATACAAATACCTACTTGAATGCCTATAGACATCTTATACTTAGTATGCCACATAGAACTCGTATTTTCCCTCCCGTCTTCTCTACCTATACTCTTCTCCAGCTCAAATTAATGGCTATTTTCTAGTTTCCCAAGACAAAAACCAATAAGTCATCTTTAACTACCTTCTTTCTCATATAGCCCAATCCAAATTACAAGTACATCTTCTCTTCAACATCCTCAAATTCAGTTCCCTTCTCACAACCTCCATTGCTACCATCCATATCCAACCTCCCACCAAGGTTATTGTAGACAATTAACTCATCTCCCTGCTTCTGCCTTTGTACTCTAGGGTCTATTTTCAACATAGCAGCAAGACTGAGTTTTTTAAAACATAAGTCAAATCATGTCACACCTCTGCTACAGTGGCCCTCAAAGCTCTTATAATCTGCCTGTCCCATCCCTTCTATCTTAATTCTGCACTTGCTTCCTACTACTCTCCTCCTTGTTCATCTGGCTTCAGCAACACTGGTGTACTTCTAATTCCTAGAGTATCTCAAGCATACTCCTTTGTCAGAATGTTTGTATCTGGTTTCTTCTGTCCAGCTTGCATGTGTAACACACCAACTCAAAACCTAATGACTCACGATAACCATTAGTATTCCTCACGGTTCTCTGAGAAGACTGATAGTTATTTTCTAGGCCAGCTTGACTGAAGGTGAGGAGTTGGCAAGCTACAGGCTGTTGGCCAAATCTGACCTGCCATTTCTGCTTGTAAATAAAGTTTTATTGGCACACGACAACACCTACATGTTTACATATTATCTATGACTTCTTTCATACTACAGTAGCAGTGGCTTAATGTTGATGAGTCAATGCAGATGGCTTAGCCACGCCTTTCTCATCATAAGAGTAGCTCAGCCTCATTTACATACGGTCGTCATGAGAGTTTAGATCAGACAGCTAGGTCACACTTGATATCGTGTCATTTTTCAAAGCAGGTCACATGGATAAGCCTAGACTAGTGTGAAAGTGGCTACCCCAAGATATGGCTAGAAGGATAGGAATTTTTGTGACCATTTTTGCAAACAATCTACCGTAAATCTCATTCCTCCTTCATGAATTGTTGAGTCGCCTCCTACAACTCTAAGCTGGAATAGCACTGTGTCAGTGAGCCCTCTCTCCTTTTCTCATATCTCTCTGTAACATCTACCACATCCCTTCCTTATTTATTTTGGCCACCATCTGTCTTCTCCTTCTAGAATATAAACTCCATGAGGACAGCAGTTTGTGTTGCTCACTATTTTATCTCAAATGCCTAGAATACTGCCTAGAACAGCATAGGTAATTAAAACATAGTTTTGAATGAATGAATGGATGTTCTGATGCTGTTTAGCACTGAAGCAGGAGCATTCCTTGCTGGCTAGGACAGTGCTAGTGATTTTTCAGTCTACAGCCCATCACTTTTCCTTCTTGGTATAACACTGCTAAAATTATGATGGAATAATACAAATTAAGCACTTGGAAACTACCAATAATTTAAGAACAGAATTCCTATTGCTTTTCTTTTTATACCTTAAGTGAATTTGGTCTTGACTCACTCCCTAGGTAACAGTCACCAATTATATTTAATCTTCTTAAATGGACCAGGGCACTCCAAGGATCTATTTTGGCATAGTAATTTCTTGGAGGAGGGGCTATTTCCAAAACAATGCTCTGATCCCACTGAACTCACTATCCTGAGATTTTGTTCTGCTGCAGAATAAAGTCTTCCGCAATTAGTGTCCATTTTTTGCATTTCAGGCATTATGCATTCTTTATCAGTTTAGCTAGGTGTTGAACAAAGGGCTGAGGGAATTGAGACAGGAGCCAGAAAGTGAGGTCTTTTCAGAAACAAGTTGTGGAGAAATCTGGCTGGGACAGAGGAGCCATGTGACATAATATAATGGCAAATGTATGGGAAGTACAATGTTTTAATTATCATAAAATGAGATCAAGCCCTAGGCCCACCAGCTTTCCAAAAGAATTCATGAAATCAGACTAAGTCAGACAACAAGATGAGCTTTTCTTATGCCTTTTGGTTCTTGTATCAATATTTACTCCTCTTACCAAATGACATTTTCTTTTTTCTATTACATCTATTTTCCTTTTTATTCTAAGTTCTGTATAAATTTAAGAAAGTGAAACCACTGAGCCAACAGACTTCTTTTAATTTTCATAGTTTCACCAAGAGCAGAATTCTGATTTGTTGGATCGGTGATCTGCTATTATGTCTCTCTCACAGTATTTTCTCAGTGGGAAGTTATTTATACCTCATCTACAGCTCCTACACATTAAAATGAAAGGTCTTGAAACTTATGGGAGAAGTTTAGAGAGAGAGCAAGCTCTCTACATCTTGTAAAACAGACAAGGTCACTGCTTAGTCAACCTTTCTTACAGAAGAGTTCAATGATAACAACCAAATTAGAGCCCTGGTCAACCACAGCTGATGATGGGCTCTGTTGATGGGTGCCCTTGGCCAGATCTGTAAGTGATGTCCTGAGAAATGATTACACTTCTGCTCAATAAGCCAAAGATATATACATTAAAGACTGAGAGGAAAGGAGCAATAAAGGTGGAAATGTAGCCTCTTTTTTTAACTGGAGGCTAATTACTTTACAATATTGTGGTGGTTTTTGCCATACATTGACATGAATCAGCCATGGGTGTACATGTGTTCTCCATCCTGAAGCCTCCTCCCACCTCCTTCCCCATCCCATCCCTCTGGGTTATCCCAGCACGCCAGCCCTGAGCACCTGGTCTCAGAAATGCAGCCTCTTGATCAGTCCACATATTTGACCTCTCAGTCTCATCAGGATCTCCAGTAAATCTATCACCCTTGGTCATGAGTGTGAGATTATTCTAGCACAGTTTTTGACAACAGAGTCCTGACTGTTGAGCTCCTTATAATCTTAGATATACTCAGATAAGTAAACCAATGAACAATTCTAAAAAGAAGTACTATGGAGAAACTTAGGACTGCATTCTATTGACTCATCCAACGATTATTTGAGGACTTCGTTTAGGTCCAGGACTGTGTTAGATGCCAGGTGTTCTATCCTCAAAATGAACATACTTTAGTTGGCAAAGCCAACATTAATTAAAAGTGATAGATCAGTGCTGTGACAGAATGAAGCACACACAGAGAAATGGGATGTTGTGTTGACTTAGGAGTGGTGGGTGTCCTGGAAGCTTCCTCAGGTATGATGTTAACTGAAAATAATTTTGAAGACTGGACAGGAGACACTGAGGAGAGTAACACTGCTGACTGAGATGGGCATGGGCCACAATGGACCTTTCTGTGTTCAGGATCAAGGTGGGGGAGGACAGGGCAGAGTAAGGGGAGAGAAAAGATGCTGGAAAAGGACAGAGCAGAGACAACCTGGCAGTTCAACTACAAAGCTTGTATAAAACAATGGAATGTGAAAAACCATGGAAGGTCACTGCTGATTTTTTTCTAAGGGATCAGATTTTCCCTTCAGGACCCTGGCAAATATGAAAGATGAATAAAGCTTCTGCTCATGGATGAGGCTAGAGGCCTGACCGAGAGGACTGTTGGGGAAACCCTGGGGAGACGTGATGAAGGCTTGCTTGGCTCAGATAGAACAATGAAGAAGACAGGAGTAAGTGATGCCAAGAGATACCAAGGACCAGAATGAGAGTTCTGGGTGACCAAATGGGCGACGAAGGAGAGCAAACATTTTTAAAGGGTGATGCTTGGATTCCTAGCTTTGAGCATCTAGGTAGACACTACATCATTACCAGAGAGAAGGAACCCAAGAGGAGAAAACTGGGGATTTGGGGGAGAAAGTAATGATTCAAGATCAAGTTCAAGATGCCCTGGAACATTTAGGTGGAGCTGGAAATGGAATAAAATGTGGCCATTATATATTCAGACTATAAGGAGTTAAAAGTGAATTTCTCACACTCAGTTTCCTTCATTGTACAGGAGGCAGTGATCAAAACCATCCCCAAGAAAAAGAATTGCCAAAAGGCAAAATGGTTGTCTGAGGAGGCCTTGCAAATAGCTGAGAAAAGAAAAGTGAAAGACAAAGGAGAAAAGGAGAAATATATCCATCTGAGTGCATAGTTCCAAAGAATAACAAGGATAGATAAGAAAGCCTTCCTAAGTGAACAATGCAAAGAAATAAAGGGAAACAACAGAATGGGAAAGACTAGAGATCTCTTCAAGAAAATCAGAGATACCAAGGGAACATATCATGCGAAGATGGGCACAATAAAGGACAAAAAAGGTATGGATGTAACAGAAGAAGAAGATATTAAGAAGACATGGCAAGAATACACAGAAGAACTGTACAAAACAGTTCTTAATGATCCAGATAACCACTATGGTATGATTACTCACCTAGAGCCAGACATTCTGGAGTGTGAAGTCAAATGGGCCTCAGAAAGCATCACTACCACAAAGCTAGTGGAGGTGAAGCAATTCTAGCTGAGCTATTTCAAATCCTAAAAGAAGATGCTGTGAAAGTGCTGCACTCAATATGGCAACAAATTTAAAAACTCAGCAGTGGCCATAGGACTGGAAAATGTCAGTTTTCATTCTGATCCCAAAGAAGGACAATGCCAAAGAATGTTCAAACTACTGCAAAATTGCATTTATTTCACATGCAAGCAAGGTCATACTCAGAGTCCTCCAAGCTAGGTTTCAGCAGTACATGAACTGAGAACTTCCAGATGTACAAGCTGGGTTTAGAAAAGGCAGATGAAAGAGAGATCAAATTGCCAACATCTGCTGGATCACAGAAAAAGCAAGAGAATTTCAGAAAAACATCTACTGCTGCTTCATTGACTACACTAAAGCCTTTGACTGTGTGGATCACAACAAACTGTTGGAAATTCTTCAAGAGATGGGAATACCAGACAACTTTAACTGCTTCCTGAGAAACCTATAAGCAGGTCAAGAAGGAACAGTTAGAGCCAAACATGAAACAACAGACTGGTTCAAAATTGGGAAAGGGGTGTATAAAAACTGTATATTGTTGCCCTGTTTATTTAACTTATATGCAGAGTACATTATGTGAAATGCCGAGGTGGATGAATCACAAGCTGGAATCAAGGTTTCCAGGAGAAATATCAATAATCTCAGATATGAAGATGACACCACCCTTATGGAAGAAAGCAAAGAGGAACTAAAGAGCCTCTTGATGAAGGTGAAAGAGGAGAGTGAAGAAGCTGGCTGAAAACTCAACATTCAAAAAACTAAGATCATGGCATCCTGTCCCATCACTTCATGGCAAATAGATAGGGAAACAATGGAAATAGTGACAGACTTTATTTTGGGGGGCTCAAAAATCACTGCAGATGGTGACTGCAGCCATGAAATTAAAAGATGCTTGCTCCTTGGAAGAAAAGTTATGACTAAACTAGACAGTGTATTAAAAAGCAGAGATATTACTTTGCCTACAAAGGTCTATAGAGTCAAAGCTATGGTTTTTCCAGCAGTCGTGTATGGATGTGAGAGTTTGACCATAAAGAAGACTGAGCACCAAAGAAATGATGCTTTCTAACTGTGTGTTGGAGAAGACTCTTGAGAGTCTTTTGGACTATAAGGAGATCCAATCAGTCAATCCTAAAGGAAATCTGTGCTGAATATTCATTGGAAGGGCTGATGCTGAAGCTGAAGCTCCAATACTTTGGCCACCCAATGTGAAGAACTGACTCACTGGAAAAGACCCTGATGCTGGGGAAGATAGAAGGCAGGAATAGAAGGGGACAACAGAGGATGAGATGATTGGATGGCATCACCAACTTAATGGACATGAGTTTGAGCAAGCTCCAAGAGATGGTGAATGATAGGGAAGCCTGGTGTGCTGCAGTCCATGGGGTCCCAATGAGTGGAACACAACTGAACAACTGAACAAGACCAAGAATCCTCTTCTGTGTTTGTAGAGTCTGGCTCTTTTGCTGAAGAAAAGGCCTTCATCTGAATGATAGGAAGATTAAGAGAGAAAGCCTTATGGATGGTGTGGAAGGTAGGTTGGGATAGGAGGAAAGGCAGGTATTTGGACACAGAGGGGAAAAGAAAAGGCAGTTCTGAGAGGGAACAAGAACCAGCAAAGGTAGGACACTATTATCTAGCAAGGTAAGAGCAGAGGGCTCAAGGTGTAGAAAGAGGAAAATAAACCTTACCAAGAGGATGGTGCTGAACTCCCTTATGTATTTATTCTCTGGATAGATGCTGGGAAGGTTTGATTTTCAACAGCCAGAAATAAGAAGCCATGGAAAGTCTTTGACCAGAGGAGGAATGTTGTAAGATTCATATTTTATTAATAGGGCTGGCAACAGCATCCAGGAGAAAAGAGTAGGCCTCAGTGGAGGCAGAGATCTGTTTACTAGGTGACTGAGGTCTTATAGCACGCCTGGTGCTTTGTCAGGGAGAGAAGAGCTTCTGGGGTCTACTAGAAGGCACAGCTCTCCCCTGTGAGGAATATGGCAGCACTTGGGCACACTGGGGTGGCAAAAAGTCATGCTACGCATTCCTTCAGAGAACTGGCCAGAGCCCTCTTGAAGAAGCAGGGAGATAACCATGAGTATTCTTCTCCTTCAGAGAAACACAGAAGCAAATAAAAATAAAGCTTGTGGTAACGACTTTTTTTAAAACCAATTACACATAATTATTAAGTGTCACAAATCCCATGGGCTGGAAGGTGTGATCTTCTGAGTCCGCTGCTGAGTTGAGATGAGAGGAATTGCTCGGTGTTGAAACACTGTTGGATGTTGCTAATGTAGTTATAGTTTCCCAGCCCAGTCTCGAAAATTAAAGTTCTTATATTTTTCTATTTTCTTTTACATTTGGGGAAGATAATAACAATAAAAATGTACAAACTTGCTTGGTCTGACTTTACACCCGGTTTGTCTGACATTTTTCTTGTGTCTTAGCCTGAATCGATTGATTTCTTTTTTTGACTTGTCTTTGAAAATGTCATTTAGACAGAGTGATTGAATGAACTTAATTTCTTTAGTCTTTGCAAAATTATGCTTACAAGTGGGCTGTGATAATTCAGTAAATATATCCTATGAAGGAAGATGGTACAAACAACTGAAAGAATTACAGTGTGTGGGGGGAAAATGGATACAAGGAAGTTAGCAAACAAACAGGACTGAGATGTTGGGATAAAGATGAATGTGAGGTCTTCTTATGATTTGTCTCCCATTTAAACACAATGTTAAAGAACTTCTTTGTGTTGTTAGGGCTTTATTGCTGTTGCTTTGTTTGGTATTTAAGTATATACAGAAGTGGCCCAACATAACTAATGTACATTTCTCCTCCATGTTTCTGGCATCATAACTGAGTTTCTGCTTCACAGAACTACAAAGTATAAGATTTACTATGTTTCCCATTTCCTGTCTTTTCCCATTGTCTCTCTTCTAATACAGATCCACATTTGGTCCACTTTTAAAACAATCTTAAATTTCAGTTCAGTCTTATTATGTGTGTTGCAACTGCTGACAACCATAGATTTACCAAATTTTAAAACATCTGGTTGGCCAAAAAGTTCATTTGGGTTTTCCGTAACATCCCACAGAAAAAAATAGAATGAACTTCTTGGCAACCCCAATAAATAATCAGAGAAGCAACTGTTTTGGTGGTGGTGGAATTGCTTTTTATTGAATTAAATATTATTTAAATTCTATAGAGCTTTACAGTTTCCAAAAGTTTCACCCACTTGATTTCAAATAATCTAATAATAACTTCTTTCTTTTTGTCTACCCCTATATTGCCCCTTCTCACTTCCCTCTCACCAAACTCTAGTTTGTTCTGTGAGTCTAGAAAAACAACTGTTTTAAATGGCATTTTTCAGGCATGTAAAACTCATGAATAATCTGAGATGCTATAAGTAAATACAATGTATTCAGCATCTGCAAAGTGCCCTCATGTATAGCAGCTCATGGAAACCTGTCACTTAACATTTCAATCAAGCCACAGCATGGTCAAAGTGGCTGGGTTAAGGAAAAATGGCAACTATGTGGCCTTAAACATGGGAACTCTTTTTCCTCCTTAGATCACCCTAAGGTAGCAACATTCCATGGAATGGACCTTGGAAGCATGGGAAAAAGGAACTTCAGGATAAATTTTGGCTCAGTCTTTTCTTTTAGGGAAAAACAACCAATTAACATTAAGTAATGCTTTCCAATTCTGTACTACTCACGGAGTTAAGGCAGTATAGAGCTGGAGCCAGACTTCATGGGTTCAGATACACTTGCTAGCTGGGTGACCTTGGACAAGTTAATAAGCCTCTTCATGCCTCAGTATCCTTATCTGTAAAACAGGAATAACAATAGCCTTACCTCACATGGCTGTTGTATGTGTAAAATGCTTCATAAGCAGAGAACAGAGTAAAAACTCAACAAAGGTTAAAAAAAATTATAGAGAAGAGTTTGACACCTAGTATTTTACCTTTTGCATAAGTATACCATATGGAATATCATAAGCTTGAGTAGTTCCATGGCTCCAATTATAGTTAATAGACACTTTCAGTTTCTACATAACAATCAGAGATTCATTATCAACAACTGAACTTAAAACCTTCTATGGTCTTACTGAAAATAAGTTCATTTATGGAAGTTCTTGACATACAAATGAAAACCAGCTTACTGGCTCTTACTAGAAAATTAATGGACCACAGTGCAACTCTCTAAAACCAGTGACAGTAGCCACGTTTTTGAGGCAAGTGAGCCTCCTTGGTGACATCACACTATGCAGACTCCATGGTGGAAACAGATTCTGAGTACTTCCAGCCCTGGAGGTTCAGCTTTGCAGAGGCCACTGACAAATGGGTCAGTCTGGCACATAGAAGAGCAGGAAAAACCATGTTATATGAGAAACCATTATAAAGACTGGACTTTTAGCCTGTAGAAAAAGATGACTGAGAAGCTATTCAGAAACATCAAAGAGCTGTCTAAACGGACAGAACAGTATTGTTCAGGAAGGCAACAGAAATGGTGAGGGAATGCTATGTGTCATTTTGCACAAAATAAGGCATCTGTCAATGAAACAGGTTGTTTCTCAAAACAGCAAGGACCCATTACTAAGAGAGTGATTAAGATAAGATTTCCTCTTTGTAAAAGGAACCCTCTTACACTGTTGGTGGGAATGTAAATTATGAAGCCACTAAGGAGGACAGGAGGGAGGCTCCTCAAAAAACTAAAAATAGAGTTACCATATGATCCAGCAATTCTACTCCTTGGCACATATGCAGACAAAACTATAACACAAAAAGGTACGTGTATCTCTATGTTCAGAGCAGCCCTATTTACAATAGCCAAGACATGGAAACAACCTACATGACCATCGGCAGAAGAATGGATAAAGAAGACGTGTCACATACACACAGTGGAATATTACTCAGCCATAAAAATGGAAATGCCATTCGCAGCAACATGGATGATCTACAGATTAACATACTAAGCAAAGAAAGTCAGAAAGAGAAATATCACATGGTATTTACTTATATGTGGATTCTAGAATATGACACAAATCAACACACCTATGAAACAAGAACAGACTCACAGATTTAGAAAATAGACTTGTGGTTGCCAAGGAGGAGGTATGGGGGAGGGGTGGATGGGGAGTTTGGGACTGGCAGAAGCAAACTAGTATATACAGGATGCATAAACAATAAGGTCCTACTGTATAGCACAGGGAACCCTGTGACAAGTCATAATGAAAAAAATATATATATAGGTCTGAGTCACTCTGCTACACAAAAGAAATTAACATTACATTGCAAATCAACTATACTTCAATACTTTTTAAAAAAAGGTTAAGATTCCTTTTTTGTACAGGAAATTTGAACAGTAGTATCTGGATCCTAGTGCTCCAGATCTCTTTTCACTCTATTTGAATTCTAATCGCATTTTAATACAGCAAGTATGTTTTCAGATGCTGTCTCTTCCCCCAAAGCCTCCTTGGGGTATGTGCTATCGCTGAGAGATGTAGATACAGTTAGCCTTCTCTGTGCCAACGTTACCAAGTTATTTTTGCCAAGAGGCTAATTAGAACCTCTTGGAGAATTGCATAAGATTTTAAACTTCTAATGCTTAACATTTTCCATCATTTTACTTTGGCCTGGTGTTAAGGAAGGAATTGGAAGGAAGGAAGGGGAAGGAATTGGAAGGAAGGAAGGGGAAGGAAGGAGGGGGTAGGAAGGAAAAAGAGGTGCCATTTTAATGGAAATAACAGTTCCATAAAGACTAAAAAAAATCCCTTGAGTAGGAGACATCTGCAGTCTATTTACATTATTTTATGCCATTTGAT
>SJYC01122407.1:0-13727 GCA_006408675.1 Madoqua kirkii | reverse complement strand
TTTTTCCCTAAGGGGGGGGGGGGGGGGGGCAGTAATATCGTTATTTCCATGTTACAGATGAGGTTCTGATGACTACGTAGCTGAGTTCAGATCTGAGTCCAGACCTTTTGACTCCAAACCCAGTGCTCCTTCCCTCGGGCTTCACTCACTGCTTCCAACTGTTTGGTCCACGTCCATCTGAGGACCAAGAGCAGGGATGAAAAGCCTTGCGGTGAAATTCAGTAATGAGAGAAAAAGGCCACCATGCAAATGCTCTGCCAAACCTCAAGCTCACAGCGAAATATGAAGCTGGACATTTCTTTAGAGAAAGCTGTGGTGAGATTTTCAGACCAAAGCATATAGGGATTAATGAAGCAAATAAAGTGAGTAGACCAAAAGGGTCAAGGTTTAGAAACAATATACTGGAGTTGTAAAAAGGCATGTTTCCAGGACCTACTGCATGGCCCAGGGAACTCTGCTCCACGTGATGTGGCAGTCTGGATGGGAGGGGAGTGTTGAGGAGAATGGATACATGTTTAAGTATGGCTGAGGCCATTTGCTGTCCACCTGAAACTGTAACATGTTTAATTGGCTAAACCCCAGTATAAAACAAGGAGACAGCAAAAGAGACACAGATGTATAGAACAGTCTTTTGGACTCTGTGGGAGAGGGCGAGGGTGGGATGATTTGGGAGAATGGCATTGAAACATGTATAATATCATATAAGAAACGAATCCTTGGTCTAGGTTTGATGCAGGATATAGGATGCTTGGGGCTGATGCACTGGGATGACCCAGAGGGATGGTATGGGGAGGGAGGTGGGAGGGGGATTCAGGATTGGGAACATGTGTACACCCGTGGTGGATTCATGTTGCTGTATGGCAAAACCAATACAATATTGTAAAGTTAAAAAAATTTTTTTAAAGGCTTTTTTAAAAAAGTGTGATTGGGATCTGGAAAACTTAGAGAGAGTGGAGAATTAAGAAAGAATGTGGCTGAAGTAAACAGACACAGTGAAGGAAGAGTGAACAATACAAAAAGGAGCTGGAGCTGGAGCCCTGCATGCCTTGCGTGCACTGGTGGGTAGGAGGATCAAGACAGGCAGGAGATGTAAATGAAAGAACCCTCCTAAGTGGCAAATTGCTATTAAACAAAACTAAATGACAGACACAAAAAGATAGCCAGGAGAACCAGAACCTGAATTAAGAACAACAGATTTGGGTTTGGTGCATTGTTTTCCATGGGAACAAAATTCTATTTCCCTATTTTGGGGCTGATTTTCTTCCTACTTGGCCTCCCTCTGCACTCTCCAAAAGGGAAATGCAGAGGCTGTGAAGGGGATGAAAAGTCAAGCTGCATATTTTTAATGTGTTTCCAAATGGCACTGAGAGAGCTGCGGCCTACTTGGTATGTAACCTATATTTTAAACCTGCTAAACCGTGATGGTCATGATGAGTGCGCTAGCTGGCATTGGTGGGGGGAGGACCATTAAGTTAGATGTTAAAAAAAAAAAAGAAATATTGGCAGTTTGCTGCTCACATATTTGATCTTGTAGAGCATTATGAGTCCATATTTAAAACGAGATTATGTGTTTTGAAACTGATATATTGAAAAAGAACTTTTAGATGCTTGGATAAAAAAAAAATACCCTATAACTAAAGTACAGTATTATCATATATATTAGAATGAGCAGTACCGTGCTGCTGAATCTGCCTCAGCATATCAACCAAACACACACAGACTGCCACAGATACATATTGAAGCTCTGAATCAGGTAACTTGATCTGCCCTTGGCCACCCCATCAAATATGTGCTCCAGAAGCAGCTTCTCCCTAGGGAGCAATGTCCTCAAAATACCTCCAGAACAAAGTGACTTCTTTCTGAGACCAATGTCAGGAATTTTCACCACAGACAGCAGGGCAGTGGAGACACAAAATGTATAAAGGAGGGAGAAGGGAGTGAACAAAATAGGAGAGAAGCTGTTCTGGGGCTGAAAACTATTACTAACCAAGGCACTTCCTTTTGGCTCTCCAAAGCCTCCATTTTCCTAGCTGTTAAATGGGGATAAGGAGAGTACTTATCTTAGGGTTGTGGCAAGAACTGAAGGGTACCATACATGCAAAGCCTTTACTGCACTGTTTAGCATTACATACAGTAAATGCTCCAACATGACTACGATTTTTTAATTTATTTTAATTGGAGGTTAATTACTTTACAATATTGTATTGGTTTTGCCATACATCAACATGAATCCGCCACAGGTATACACGTGTTCCCCATCCTGAACCCCTCTCCCTCCTCCCTCCCTGTATCATCCTTCTGGGTCGTCTCAGTGCACCAGCCCCAAGCATCCAGTATCATGAAACACCAATACAGTATACTAACACATATATATGGAATTTAGAAAGATGGTAACGATAACCCTGTATGACTAGTATTTTTACCATTCCTTGGCATTGACGTATGCCTCCATTCATTACTTTTCAACAAATGTTTGCTGAATGGCAAAATGGGTCTCCTGCCACCCTGCCAGTAGAGAAGACACAATATGAAAATTAACTCTTCAATTAATTATTTAATTACATCTATGATAAATGCTATGAAAGAGAAGTCTGCACTGCCAGGAGAGAGTGTAATGGGGGCCCTGAGCCAATCTATTGCATCCTTCAGGAAGTCAGTCTTGAGTGAGATTATGAAGGATCAGCAAAAATTACGTACAAAGGGTAATTACCTACAAAAGGCACAGTTTGAGGTGAAAGAGAAAGACGGAAGAGCACCCCAAATAGAAGTGTTCATGAAGGCTTGGAGGCAAGATTTACAGAAAGCTGGTAATTTATAGGGCTTTTGTTCCTTTCTCTACTGACAGCCTTATTTTAATGGAAGCTAACCAACCTAACTGGTAACCTCAGGAAGAAGAGAGACTTGCTCCTAGTCATTTGCTTCTTACTGGAAGCAATAGCCAGAACAAATCAGAATGAAATCTTTGTTTGGTCCCTTCCTGAATCCAGAACTCTATTTTGTCAGAGGAAAAAAAAATGATACAAATCCACTCGAGAACCCAAAACCTGAATCTATTCTATAGGTTGAGATATACTTAGAGGTTTGTAACACAATTGTACACATGGTTCTGTATCACGTCTAAGAGTTTGGAGATGACAATCTTATAGACGGAAGTGGTGCACTGACTTCTGAAATGTCTTTCATGCAGAAGAGAATCAAAATAGCAAACGGAGTAAGTGCCAAGCCTGCCTTGTGCTGTTAGAGTTAATGCTGCTAGGATGTTTATATTATAGACTTCTTCTTTAAGGCTGTAAGATTTGGTCATAAAATCTCTTCCTAGCTGAAATGTGGCATATAAATAAGATCTCTGCTTAAGGGCTAAATTACTCTGGTGTCTTTTAAGTGTCCTTTCTTAGGTATGACTTCTGGGTGACTTTTAACACTGTTTGACACCATCACCCACCTTTAACTCTTCAAGCTTAGGAAAGAGGCTCCAAAAGCCCCTTAGTGTGGCTGCCCAGAACTTAAAAGTGGGCAGAAAATTGGACATTTCTGTAATGCAGTCAGGAAATCAGACATTTGTATAATGAGAAGAAAATTACACTGTGACCAGAGAATAATTTCAACACAAAATTAATTTTTTAAAATGTGTGTCCACTCTAGTCTGTAGGGTGTTAAAGCTCTGATCATAACATGACATGCAGTCACCCCAAGAAAGAAAAAACACAACCTACATCTTAAGGAAAAAATCAGTATCAGTCATACGTGTCTTTTAAGTCTAGTGTTTATCCAATTGATCCCAGATGAAAACCATGAGAGGATCCTGTGAAAAATCTAGAGCCAGAAGGAAGCCTTCATCACAATGTGACCATGCTGGTACCTTGAGCTTAGACTTCTCAGCCTCCAGAACCATGACAAGTACATTCCTGTTGTTTATAAGCTACTCAGCCTGTCCCATCTCCTTATAGCAGCCCAAACGGACTAAGACACTCATTATAATGCCCTTAAAATGTGTACACTCATGGCGGATTCATGTTGATGTATGGCAAAACCAACACAATATTGTAAAGTAATTAGCCTCCAATTAAAACAAATAAACCTATAAAAATAATAAAAAAAAAAACAAAAAAAAACCTCAACCAAGTTGCTGTATCAATTGTTCATTCCTTTTTATTGCTGAGTAGTGTTCCATGGCATTAAAATACCATAATTTATTCAGCTATCGACATGATGAAGGACATTTGGGTTGTTTCTCATTTGGGGCTACTACAAATAAAGTGTCTATGAATATTCATATATAGGTTTTTGCATAAATACAAGTTTTCAGTTTTCTAATATAAATGTCCAGGTATGTCATGATTGCTCAGCTGTAAGGTATGTGTCTATTTAATTGTTTAATGAAACCACCATACTGTTTTCCAAGTGATTGTACCATTTTACATTTCTACCAGCAATGTATAAAAGATTCAGTATCTCTGTATCCTTGCCAGAATATGGTATTTTCAGTAATTTTTATTTTGGCTATTTTAATGTAGTAGATGGAAATGCTACCATTAGTGATAATAGATATCATGCATTATGGGCTGGGAAGTGGACTAAGCCCTTTATAAACATTAGCTAATTTCATCTTTGCCTCAGCCCGATGAGGTCCACATGAGGAGCTGTATTTTTACAAATGGAAGATCAGTCTCTTTGCCAAA
Source organism: Madoqua kirkii (assembly GCA_006408675.1). Taxonomy (NCBI): domain Eukaryota; kingdom Metazoa; phylum Chordata; class Mammalia; order Artiodactyla; family Bovidae; genus Madoqua; species Madoqua kirkii. Next base: position 9,048 of record SJYC01122407.1, on the reverse strand, counting down.
GCTCCCATAGCAAGCAGGCAGTCAAGTCAGGCTTCCAACTCAGGTACATTTGACTCCAAAGTGCAGTGTATAATCAGGAATTAAAGGGAAAAATGGTTAAGGAATATTAATAGAGATAGACAGAACTTCCTTAGGATAGGGGGAGGGATAGAGAATGTGGGAGGGCACCCTAAGGCAATGACTAGGCTTAACCCATCCAGGGAAAAGATGCAAAGCAGCAGCAGCTCCTTCCTGGGAAGCACCAGCTAAAAAGGTTTATATTAGCAGATCATCTTGGGTAGAAAGCACCAGTGAGGGCCCAATTTCAATCCAGCATTTTAGCATGTGATGAGAATGAACACATTTGTCCTTTCCACATACACAGATTTTTCCTTCCCAGTAGCTACAAGAAAAGAGTCTTCTGGGGACTTCCTCGGTGGTCCAGTGATTAAGAATCTGCTTTGCATTGCAGGGGACATGGGTTTGATTCCTGGTTGGGAACTAACGGCCAACATGCCACGGAGCAACTAAGCCCACACCACAACTAGAGACCCCATGCACCATAACAAAAGATCCCATGTGACCAAGACCCTATGTAGCTAAATACATACTTTTTTCTTTTTAGAAAAGAAAAGGGTCTTTTGCCCAGCATGAACAAGGAGAATGGAACGCTTTCTCCACCATCTTGAATTCAGCTGACTGCAGTGAAGGAATCCCCTGTGAAGGGTAAGTGAGTTCTCTAGAAGCTGACTGCATGTTGTGGTGAAGAGGTTGTGAGTGGAAGTAGCCACGAGTGGAATGAAGCAGTCACGGATGAGACCCAGGTGCAGCACCGTTCACCTGCCATGCAATCGGAAAGTCAGCCAATGGACTATAGCACTTGTCCTAATTCTCCTGCGGTGGGGACAAAGCTCTTCCAGTACCAACTGAGGGATGGAACATTGACCGACCTATGCTGGTTCTAGAAAATTAGGAGCCTGTCTTGAAATTTAAGGTGATCTTGATCAAACAGTAGTCCCCAAAGTGTGGTGGTCTCAAGGCTAGCAGTTTAGTATCACATGGGAGGCTATTAGAAAGGCAAATTCCCAGGTCTATGGATTCAAAACTCTGAGGAGGGGGCCCAGCAGTCTGTGTTTTTAAAACTCTTCCAAGTGATTTTGACACAGGCTAAAGTTTAGGAACCCGTGTAGTAGGAGGAGGTTTATCACGCATTGCAGTTGGGACTGGTTTCAAATGCATATAGAAGGTAAAACTCCAAATAATAGCACCAAAACAAACCACACTTGTAATTTTACATAGAAGAAGTCTGAAGGTGGTCCATCCAGGGCTGGCATGGGGGAGCCATAAAGCCATGAGAAATCTAAGCTCTGTCTCTCTGTTCTGCCATCTTTAGCACTGGTTTGCATCTGCGATGTTGCCTGTGAGTCAAAGATGACCACTCGAGCTTTAGCTCTCATACCTCACATTTAAGGCGGCCAGGAGGAAGGCAGGAAAAAGATGAGGGGGGAGGGTCCCTTCCCAATAAGTCAGTGACCTTTAAGCAAAAACGCTCACGTAGAAACATTTCCAGTTCACTGTCCAGAACTTAGTCAGACAGCCACAACTATCCACAAAGGAGGCTGGGAAATGTGACCTTTCGTTGGATTTGGGGCAGTCTTTGAACACCTTGCATACAAAGAGGGTTCTGTTTCTAGGTCAAAGGGGAGAACTGGACTCAGGTGACATCTAGAAGTTTCTGCCTCAAATTTTTCAGATGCAGCCGGGAGACTTCTAGAAATTTGGAAGACATCTTAGAATCAGTCAAGTCTTTGCATTTCTAAGCTACAAGTCAGCAAGTATTTTGGCTTTTGGGTCTAAGTTTCTGGTCATACATGGTAAATGTTAGGATCTTCAAACATGTGGAATGAGAGAGAAGTTGTCTGTGGTGCTTTGTCGCGCCACTTGCCTACCATAAGATGCAAGCCACGGTTCTGATAAAGTTTCAGGACAAATCTGCTTTGTTTGATCACCATAGAAGCAAGCAGTTGACATCCCCCAAAGGAAAACTGGTTCAAATGAGCTTTTCTGACCATTTTTTACAAAATAAAATCTCAGCCCTCACTCAGAAAAATAGATAATAACTTGGCTTTATCAGTTCTCAGTTCCAAGGTCTGCATGAATGTGGCTCCTATACTCTGTTTTCCCCACAATGGAGGTGGAAAGGGAAGGAGGCCGAGCCTAGAGAGGTGTGGTGTATCATGGGATCCATGGTCCTTAGCATCTTTTCAGCCTTGAGTTCTCAAACTTCAGGCGAATGAGACTGATGTGCAGAAAGTGGTTAAAAATGCAAATTCTGAAGCCCTAAGCTAAAAGATTCTAACACTACAGAAAAGGAACAGGACCCAGGAATTGGTATGCCTTTTTCATGTGCCCCAGGGGATTCTGATGGACCTTTGAGAAATTCTGTCTCACAAGTACCCAAATGCACACAACACCGCAGCAGGCAACATATGGAATGAATTCATTCAAAAGCTGACGCCTGCATCTTCCCCAACATACAAAGTTAAAACAGCTGGTTGATTTGATGAAAAAGATCAAATCAGCGTTTGACAGCACTGTTTGGTAACTTTAGTTAAAGCAGACGTCAGGACATTCTACAGGCCCTGAGCCCACCATTAAGGATGCCAACTCCGCAGCAATGACAACCAGGATGATGATGACTGTCTGATCAAAGACAAGGGCACCCTGAACGCCGGTGTGAATCCTTGGTTAACCTGGGCCCTGCTGTTTTCAGTATTAGATTACATGTGAGTTTCCTTCCAGCTCTAACAAGCTATGCTTTTACTTTGAGGTCTTCAGACAAGGGCATGCTGCTGTGTACTGGGAGCTGAGAAGCTAGGGAGAAAGAGCAGACAGGTGAAGTCTGGGTATCCGAAAGGAAGGATGCAGGAGAGGAAGGCAAAGAAGGCCAAGAAAGGGTACCTAGGACACAAAGCTACTAACTCTTCCCATGGAGAATGTGCACCATGCAAGCACATGCATGCATGAAGCCTCTTTATTTTTCGCCTCTCTAGATCAGCTGCTGGTAAGCCCTGCCTTCCTGACATGAGTCAGAAAAGTACACGCTCCAGTCTAGCCAAGATTAGAAGTTCTGCTTTGTATTACACCAACTTCCAATGACGATTTCACTGCAGCAAAAAGGACAGATGCAGGGGAGGACACCCCACCCTACGGCCTACAACCGTGTTTAGTATGGGAGATGTGCTCCATCTACTGGACACATGACAACCACAGAGAGAGACACAAACATGTACAAAAGAATGAAGGCATCAGTTTTCAATTGGACTGTGGTCGTTTGGATTTTTTAAAAAAGGGCAACTTTTCTTTTATTAAAAAAAACAAAACAAAACAGGAAAGAAGGAACAAGGAAAGAAAGCCGTGATATGTACGGAGACAGAAGCTATGAAGAAAAAAGAGAAACAGATGAGACAGAGACACAATGGGAGAAGCAACATAAAAAATAGGGATGAAAACGCCCAAATGGCAATAGCGGAAGCAGCAAGCTGGCGGGTCATGATTTTAACACACGTGCTTCAAACAAAGCCCCCACGAGCTCTGGAAATAACTACTCATCATGTTTTACAGACTTCACTGAAATTAGTTTAAGGAAATATTTTGTAGGGACTCTCTCCACATTGACAACAATCAAACTGGGCGAGGCTTTGTCTTGATACAAAATCATTGTACATTTTGTCACTGTCTGAGGACACACAGACAACAGTGCCGAGGCCAGAAGTTCACAGCAATTTGGGAAAGACTGGAGGGACTGAGGCACTGCAAGCCCTTCTATGTGTCTTGTGCATACAGCTGGTCTCTAAGGACAATACCTGTTGCCTCCCAGCCTGCCACTGTTTCTGGTTGTGATTCTTAGGCTTCTGAAGATTCTGAAACCTCTATTGCCTCAAACAGCTATGGACTTTCTGAGGGCACTGACAGTGACACTCTGCTGAACATGAAACGGCTTTTCCACTTCTCGTAGATCTGCCTTATACAGGGGTCCTACAGCCTCTTGAGAGGAAGAGACAAGAAAAATAACACTTACTGAACTTCTGCAAGGCACTAGGCTCAGTGCTTCAGAGGTTAGTCACTGAATTGTCTCCCTTGCTCTGTGGCAGTCTTTCTCAGTAAACCTATTTTGCAGATGTCCAAACAAAGGCTCAGAGAAGTTAAAGAACGATCCGAATGCTAGGAACTCCTGGTTCTGGAAAGCTGACCAAGTGAATTGTGCATAGGCTCTCTGTTACAACACGAAAAGGTGCCATACTGGGAGTGTTCCATAGCTTAAGGAAAGGCAGGGTCATGGAATTCCCTGGTGGTCCAGTGGTTAGGATGCACTGCTTTCACTGCCACGGCTCAGGTTCAGTCCCTGGTTGGGGAACAAAGATCTTGTAAGCTGCACAGGGTAGACAAAAATTAATTATTTAAAAGTATACATGTGTGCACGTGTATCTGTGTTATACTCAGCTGCTCAGTCACATCCAGCTCTTGTGACCCCATGGACTGTAGCCCACTAGGCTCCTCTGTCCATAGGATTCTCCAGGGAAGAATACTGGAGTGGGTTGCCATTTCCTCCTCCAGGGGATCTTCCAGACCCAGGGATGGAACCCTTGTCTCCTCCATTGGCAGGCAAATTGTGTACCACTGAGCCACCAGGGAAGTCCATAAATATGTATATATATGCCAGTGTTTCCCAACACAAAAGCTGCATCAGAATCTCCTGGGGATGTCTGTTAAAAATTCAAATGACAAATACTGAGCAGAGTGACTGAATCAGAACCTCCCCTGGAGCCCTAGAATCTGCATTTTAACAAATGTCAGGAGATGACTGATTCTCATTAAATTTGGGGGCCACCTAATAGAAGGAAAACAAGCATAGTTTTAGAGATAGCAGTATAACAGAGATTTTTCTCTGTTTCTCACAGTTAAGACTGCTTTGGTGTAGGGAAAGAATGGAATTGTTGAAAGGTTTTCTGAGCCAGCTGACTCATGTGTAAAACGGGAATCATGATTTCTGTCTCCTGTGGTTGTAGTGAGGGGTGATGCATATGAAAACACTCTGCAAATTCTAAGTGGCTCTGTGGTAGATGGTAAAAATGGCTTCCATCCTCTCCTGACCCCCACATCCACATCATTGCAATACAGATGTTGCAGGTCTTCTCATCAATATGTGAGGTGCTTTCCTACATTCTTTGAATCTGGGACATGTAATTTGCTTTGGCCAATGGGACAAGAGCCAGTATGGACCCAAGCAGAGGCTTAAAAAGCCCTCATACACCAGGGCTGCCCTACTGCTGTACTTGGGATCCTGAGGTCACCATGTGACTGCATCCCAGCTAGCCTTCTGGAAGATAAGAGAGTACATAAAGAAGAACCTCTGGTCAGCAGGTTACCAGGCAACAGCCAGCCATGTAAGTGAGGCTCTTCTGGGGCATCCAGTCATGTCCTGATGTTCTAGCTAACTGTAGACTCATGAAGGAAACCAGCAGAAATCAATAGAACCAGCCTAGATCAGAAGAACTGCCCAGGCAGCCCAGCAAATTATGAGCTAAATAAATGACTGTCAAAGCACCAAATTGGGGGAGTTTGTTATGCAGCAAAAGCTAACTGATACAGGCTTTGTGCATAGGCTACCCGTTAGGCTGTCCAGTGTTTTAAGCATGGCTCCTATGGTTTTCAAAGCTGCTGCCCAGAGGGGCAGACCACAAATGAATAGACATTATTGTGCGACTTTTCAGTCAGGCTCTCATCACATGGGGATACTGCCCACCAGGAAGTACTTTACAGTCTCTCCTAACCAAAGCACGCTGGAAGTGGCCGGAGGCTGAGATGAAAGAACCCTCCCTATTTCCCTTTCACTGTTTCCAGAAAGGCTGTTCAGCAGTCAAGTGTAGAAGGACATAAAACCTAAATCTTCTTCAAGCCTATTGTCAATAATAATCTCCTGGCTCTGCAAACGTGTGCATAATCCCCTGCATACCTTCCCATGTACACTCTTTCAATGTTCTGCTGCTGGCACCAAGATAAATGGCTTCATCAAAGGCAGCCATGCAGGCTTGCAACCTGTTGGGGCAGAAAAGCTTCCTAGGGGATCAGAAGCATCCTAACACCCAAATCAAGCATCCTCATGGCCAAATGAAGTGTTACCGTGCAGAATACATTAAATAAACCTGTAGTGATGAACAGGGCAGGATGGTGCTACCCAGCCTCACCCCAGGAGTCTTTATACAATGATTAAATTCCTTTGATAGGCATTTTCAAAGTGTATGATGCCTCTTGCTAAACATGTCTGGCAAGAGAAAACTCGTCATCTGGAAACATTATCTGAGGGGCCTCATTCCGTGGAACAACATGCAAGGGTTTCCTGTCAAATCCAGTCTGCAACCTCAAGAGTGAGTATAAAACCAAGAATTTTTAAACTCTCCTTTCCTTCCCTCAAGAGATTGAGAGATCGTGCAATGAATGAATATAGCCGTTTTATCATTCATTTGACATACAGCAAATTGCAACTTGCTGTGGGAGTGACTATTTACAGGGCTGATGTACCATATTCAAATCACATATTCATTCTGCACCTCCCCCTACCCCACACCGCAATTCATTAGATGGTTATGGTGCTACTGTTGGATGAGGAGAACCCATTCTCTTACATCTCTCTCCACTATCTGCACTGTGTTGTACTGTGCTGCATTGAGTCACTCAGTCATGTCTGACTCTTTGCAACCCCATGGACTGTAGCCCGCCAGGCTCCTCTGTCTGTGGGGATTCTCCAGGCAAGAATATTGGAGTGGGTTGCCAAGCTCTCCTCCAGGGGATCTTCCCGACCCAGGGATCGAACCCAGGTCTCCTGCATTGCAGGAGGGTTCTTTACCATCTGAGCCACCAGGGAAGCCCAAGAACACTGGAATGGGTAACCTATCCCTTTTTCAGGGGAACTTCCTGATTCAGGAATCGAGCTGGTGTCTCCTGCATTGTAGGCAGATTCTTTACCAGTTAAGCTACCAGAGAAACCCAGAGTGCCACTGTGTAACCCAAAATAAGTCTTGGGATCCTCCTGTTTATTATACATAGACTCTGATACATTTCTTTTCACTGCAGAATTTAAAATGCTTTTTAAAAAGCTTTTTTATATCCAGATTTTCTGGATATAATTTGCAATTTTAAGCTTCATTCAATAAATCAAAATAAGTCCATATAAATGATCATCATTATGTCAATTAATATAAGTTCTAGAACCAGGATCTTCCTGGAAATTTTCTCATACCACATCAACTGTCACTGAACTGTGGTTAGTTAACAAGAAGCTTTTATGTGGCCAAGAGGCTAAAAAACCAACTGAGGTCATGTTAGAACTATTTAAGTGCTGGCTGCAGTCCTTGGTTGAAAAATGATCCACACACCAAATGACAAATAACTGAATAACCAGTAGAGAATGAAGAAAAAGAGAAACCATCACATGAACACAACCAGAGAAGAGAGAGCCATGCAGATGGCAGATGAGTCCATGAGGATGTTTCCAGGCCATTTCTCCAGTAACCAGGGAAGGCTGCCAGGCTTCCAGTGGGCAAATAATCCACCTGTCAACACAGGAGACGTGGGTTTGATCCCTGGGTCTGGAAGATCTCCTGGAGAAATGGCAACCCACTCCAGTATTCTTGCCTGGAAAATGCTATGGCCAGAGAAGCCTGGCAGGCTACAGTCCATGGGGTTTAAAGAGTCGGCATGACTGAAGTGACTGAGCACACGTGCAGGAAAGGTTGCCAAGGACAGAACTCCAAGAACCACTAATGTAACAAGTAGAGGCTGAGCAGGAGACTGAGAAGGAGTGGCTAGAAAGGTACCAAGAAAAGCTGGAGTGGTCTATATTACCACACCGAAGGAAAAGAGTGTTTCAACACCAAGGAGGATGCTGAGCAAGCAAGTAAGAAAGGAGAGGAATGGACTTCATTGGATTTAACGAGAAAAATTACTGGTGACTTCAGCCAGGTAAGTTTTTGTGGTATGGTGAAAACAAAAGGTAAGATTGCAGTGGGTTAAGGAGTCCATGGAAATTTCATTTCCACAGTGGGAAATGAAGACTTAGCCTGTAACATAGGAGGGAATGGGGAAAAGAGAAGAAACAATGGGAGGAGAATGGGATGAAAATAGCTTATGAGTAGAAAGGCTTACCGGAGAAGGCAATGGCAACCCACTCCAGTACTCTTGCCTGGAGAATCCCATGGATGGAGGAACCTGGTAGGCTGCCATCTATGGGGTCGTGCAGAGTCGGACACGACTGAAGTGACTGAGCAGCAGCAGAAAGGCTTACAAGTTTTTAAATGTTGCTAGGAAGGAATGACTTCTATGCCATCTATGGGGTCGCGCAGAGTTGGACACGACTGAGCGACTTCACTTTCACTTTCAGGAAGGAATGAGGGCTTTCCTGGTGGCTCAGTAGTAAAGAATCCACAAACCAATGCAGGAGACAGGAGTTTGATCCCTGGGTCAGGAAGATCCCCTGAAGAAGCAAATGTAACCTACTCCAGTATTCTTGCCTGGGAAATCCCATGGACAGAGGAGCCTGGAGGGCTACAGTCCATGGGGTTGCAAAATTCAGACACGACTTAGCAACTAAACAATAACAAAAGAGAAGGAGAAATACTTTTTCCATCCTTACAGGAGGGAATGAGAGAGAAGGGCACAGTTGTGGAAACAAAGACATTAAGGACCTTGGCAAGAGAGAAGTTACAGGATGGGCCACTGAACAGAAGCTAGATAGACGAGGGAAGATAGGAGGAGCTGGTCTTATGTAAGGGGATTTTAGGGGGTCGGGCGGGGAGAGCTGCCTTAAGTTTGACTAACAGGTATGATAGGAGCACCTGAATGAGGGGACTGTAGTCAGTGGACTGTGTGAATATAAGATATCAGAGGTGACACAGTGCTAAGAGTCACAAGTTCCAGAACAAGGACATGGAGTGAATAAATGGAGGGGAACGTATGTGAAGGTCATGGAAAAAAAAAAAGATGTGAGAAGAACGGGGGGGGGGGAAGGGG
>SJYC01122406.1:0-21283 GCA_006408675.1 Madoqua kirkii | reverse complement strand
AGGGGAGCTTTGTTTTGTACATGGCTTATGAAGTTCAAAGGTTAATGACAGGACTGGGCTGGAGAAGACGATGGGGCATCACTGACTGAGGGAGAGTGACCAGCAAGCTAGAAGCTGACAGAGATGAGGAGATTTAGGGAGTGACGCTGTGATGTCTTGAGTCTCAAAAACCCAGAAGGTAGAGAAGAGTCTGAGAGAAACGTGAAGAGCCAGTGATGACCTGCCTGACTACCTAACTTGATACCCCACAAGTGAGCAAGGGAACACCCCCACCTGAGAGACTCACAAAGGACAGGAGTTCCGTTAGGACTCAGCGGGCAGTGAGTGAGGCTATGTGGAAGTTCACAGTGGGTTGGGAGCTGCAGTGGGAATGGGGAGGTGAGACAACTGGAAGGATTCATATACCACAGTAGAGAAGGACCAGAGGGACGTTCCTGGTGGTCCAGGGGCTAAGACTCCATGCTCCCAATGCTGGAGGCCCAGGTTTGACCTCCAGTCAGGGAATTAGATCCCACATGCCACCACTAAAGAGTCCATATGCTACCACTAAGACCTGGTGCAGCCAAATAAATTTTAAAAATATAAAAAGAAGGACTAGAGAAAGCGGGCATGGAAGGTGTGGCTGGCTACAAAGTTTTTAAAGAACTGACCTCGGCTCGCTTCTGGTGACCAAGGAGAAGCATTCAGGCCCGCTCCCCTGGAACCCAGGCATCCTGCAAATGGAGCTCCAAGGTGATATGTGAACAGTTGAATCTGAAGCCCAGCAAACTGTTACCATTTACTATTTTTGATCTACAAAAATGACAGTGTCATATGGTCAACCTGAGAGCACCTGCATACTAAAGGGAATGATTTTTTAAGTTTTAGCAGTAACCTGGGGTTAATGGACTACCACTTGCTGCTAAGTTAAGACCTCAGGGGCTGCCCTGGTGGTCCAGTGGTTAAGACTTCACCTTCCAATGCAGGGGGTGTGGGTTTTATCTCTGGTCAGAAGCTAAGATCTGACCATATACCATATACCTCAGGGCCAAAAAACCAAAACATGGCTGATTCATGTTTATGTATGGCAAAAATCATCAAAATATTGTAAAGTAATTATCTTCCAATTAATATAAATAAAACAATGAAAACAAAGAAATTAAGAGGAAAAAGAAGCAATATTATAACAAATTCAATAAAGACTTAAAAAACTGTCCATATTAAAAAAAAAATCAACCTAGAAAAAAAAAAGACTTCAATAGATGGAGCTGCAAGTACAGGTGGTGACTTTGGCCTCTTCAGTCACCAAATCAGGGCGCACGAATCTCTAGCACCAGCACTGTGTTCTGCTACCCTGGGTGGGGAGCTGCGGGAGTGCCTGAGAGCGACGCTCACTTCAGCCAAACGGGCTTCCCTGGTGGCTCAGTGGCAAAGAATCTGCCTGTGACCCCCTGATGACACAAATCACAGCAAGACCCTCTATGACCCACCTCCTAGAGTAATGGAAATAAAACCAAAAGTAAACAAGTGGGACTCGATTAAACTTAAAAGCTTTTGCACAGCAAAGGAAACTAGAAGCAAGGTGAAAAGACAGCCCTCAGAATGGGAGAAAATAATAGCAATGGAAACAACTGACAAAGGATTAATTTCCAAAATATACAACTCAATGCCAGAGAAACAAACTACCCAATCAAAAAGCGGGAAAAAGACCCAGACACTTCTCCAGAGAAGACATACAGATAGATGGCTAACAAACACGTGAGAAGATGCTCAACACTGCTCATTATTAGAGAAATGCAAATCAAAACTACAATGGGATATCACTTCACACCGGTCAGAATGGCCCTCACCAAAAAGTCTACAAACAGTTAATGCTGGGGAGGGTGTGGAGAAAAGGGAACGCTCTTGCACTGTCGGTGGGAATGTAAATTGATACAGCCACTATGGAAGACGGTATGGAGATTCCTTAAGAAACTAGGAATAAAACCACCATATGACCCAGCAATCCCACTTCTAGGCATATACTCTGAGGAAACCAAAATTGAAAAAGGCACATGTATCCCACTGTTCACTGCAGCACTATTTACAACAGCTAGAACATGGAAGCAACCTAGATGTCTATCGACAGATGAATGGATAAAGAAGTGGTGGTACATAGACACAATGGAATATTACTCAGCCATAAAAGGAACACATTTGAGTCAGTTCTAATAAGGTGGATAAACCTAGAACCTATTATACATAGTGAAATGAGTCAGAAAGAAAGAGATAAATATCATATTCCAATGCATATATACAGAATCTAGAAAAATGGTAGTGAAGAATTTATTACAGGGCAGCGATGGAGAAAGAGACATAGAGAATAGACTTGTGGACATGGGGAGAGGGGAGGAGAGGGTGAGGTGTATGGAAGGAGTAACATGGAAACTTACATTACCGTATGTAAAATTTGCTGTATGGGAATTTGCTGTATGGCTCAGGAAACTCAAACAGGGGCTCTGTATTAACCTAGAGGGGTGGGATGGGGAGGGAGATGGGAGGGAGTTTCAAAAGGGAGGGTTATAGGTGATATCTATGGCTGATTCATGTTGAGGTTTGACAGAAAACAGCAAAATTCTGTAAAGCAATTATCCTTCAATTAAAAAAAAAAATAATCTGCCTGCCATTGCAGGAGATGCAGGTCGTTCCCTGGTCCAGGAAGATGCTACATGCCACGGAGCAACTAAGCCTGTGTGCCAGTTACTGAGCCTGTGCACCACAACAAGAGAAGGCACCACAGTGAGAAGCCTGTGGATCGCAACTAGAGAGTAGCCCCCACTCTCTGCAACTAGAGGAAGCCTATGTGCAGCAACAAAGACCCAGCGCAGCCACAAATAATCAAACTAGAAATAAAATTATATAGAAAAGAACTGTACCCAAATCTGTATATAATGTTTAAAAAAGTAAGTCCACAGGAATGATCACTGTTTCTTGACCACTTGGAGCCCAGAGGTGAGACCGAACAAGAGGGCCATGTGGGGCTGAGGACACCTTAAAGGTGTGTGTTTTGGGGGAGTGGTGAGTGCAGGTCTAAGGAGGAGCAAAGAAACCTAAGGTGACAGGTGGCTGCAGGGCATGAGATCAAAAGAAAAGCAAAGAAGAAACAAAGGTAAAAAAAAAAAAAAAACCCTCAGAAAGTGCCTCCTATCAGAAACAGCATCTCCTTTTTGCTCAGAAAGGAAGCACTGCTGCCCCCAAAACCAATTATAGTGGCAGGAGAGGGAAGGCGTGGTGAACAATGTGGAGAGAAAAATGACTGCAAAGCACTTTGCAAAAATACAGCATTATATAAAGTCCCAATAATAATAAATCACCTTGCCGGAGGTATGAAAACCTTAAAATAACCTGAAAAATCAAAACGTGGAGGAGAAGCAGAAGGCGTGGAGGAGCTTCACATAGGTTTGCATGCTCGCTATAAATTCCTCCCCCTCAACTCTGCCAGCCAGGCTCTCTGAGAGCAGTTCTTGATCAGGTTGTGGGTTGAAAATGGGTCTGGCCCCTGTTTAAACCTGCCACCCCCACCCTGTTCCCATCCCCTCCCTGGCGTCCAGGGGAGGAGGGCACAGGCTCTGGGGGAACCTCTTCTCTGAACCTAGCATCTGCCTTCCTGAATACTGATGCATCTGTTTTGTGAAGGTTGTCTTCCCTTTGTTATATAAAAAGAGTGAAAAAAAAAGCTTCATTCCTGGAAAAAAAAAAGGAAAATAGGTCTTTCGGAATTCTTAGTCCTGGAACTCTTTTCTTTATATATCCACTTGTTCCATTGTTAAATAAACCCACATATTTAAGGGTGACACATTCTCTTAACTAATGCCTTGTCAGGCCCATGTGCCTTGCTAAAAATGGACCTTGATGACTGCCGTTTCCATTTTTTCCCCCTAAGAAATAATTTGATTATTATCTTTATCCTGCTTCTCTCTATCAGTGCTTGCAAGAAAATGGTTATCTTTTTGTGAAAACCATTTTTAAAATAAACCATATAAGCGCTCAACCATGGATGAAGTGAAAAGTTTTCTTAAAAACATCTGTGTAAGTCACACACACACACATACTTGGTGCCTTGTACAAAGTGAAAGTGAAAAATAAAAGTGAAGTTGCTCCGTCGTGTCCGACTCTTTGCAACCCCATGGACTGTAGCCTACTAGGCTCCTCTGTCCATGGGATTTTTCAGGCAAGAGCACTAGAGTGGGTTGCCATTTCCTTAACTGGCTTTAAATTCGGAGTAAATGTTCTTCTGCAGTAACACTGTTTTCTGCTCAGCCTTTAATAATATGTGCGTCCTAACATCTTACTTTGTGCAAACCTGAATATCCCCCAGAAAATAGGTAATTTAATAAAAGTGGGTGATATGAATCACCCAGAGACAATTTGAATTATCTGTGGATAATTCATTATGCACATATTTCTAGTGAGATTCTTAAATCAGCAGGGCTTCTTAATCAGAGACTTTCAAATTTTGTCTGTAATAACTAGAGACTTGACCCATAAATCAGCAAATAGGCCAGCAGGCTCACCACATGCTTCACATTTCTTCTTGGGAGAAAAAGGTACTTAATTATCCTGAGGTCACAGGAGAAGGGAAAAATGGGCATGAAAGTTGTTGGGGGTTTTATAGCAAAGTATAACTAATTTCAACATTGTCTTCAAAGTGAGCTGATGAAAAGATGATAATGAAAACATCTGAAATCAAGGTAGGTGTCTTAGAGAAAGATATTTTAAATGTTCACAGGAATACTCTTCCCAACCAACCCTACCTCTCATTTCCAATCTCAAAGTTGAGCATTTTTGTCTTTATGTTACCAGTTTTGCAAATTAAATTTCTAATATGGTAGACATGGATAATGAGGCTGAATTTAATAAGGATGAAAATGTCTAGTCACAGACTTGCAAGATAAGACTGTCAGTAAAAGAATCAAGTTGAGCCTTTATTTCCAGTATCTTTCCTTACCCCTACTTCACTAGAAACTCTCCCTCAATACTCTGTCCACTTTCTACTCTTTCAGTCTTATTCTTCCACCTCCCATAGTAAAAACCCACACTTGGTGAAGGATTCTCTATATATCTTATATATAGTATAGCCTGAAGGTGGCAAGCTTTACCCTAACCCTAACTCCAAGGGATTAAGCCCTGGAAGACTTAGGTTCAAACTCCAATGCCCAGGAACACTGACTGAGTAGCGGTATGGCTGGTCTAATGTCCAGATGCCCCCTCCCTGGCTGGTGCCCTCATCTCCTAGCTGCTGGTGAGTAGAAAGAGCAAGCTGCTCACAGCTCTTCTCTAGGAAATTGCTCTCATATAAATGGAAGCCCCTTCTCCCAAGAGACTTAAGGCCCCCTCCCTCCCAGAAGCAGCCATCTGCTACTAACTGACTGACAAGAGTACAAAACACCCACCATCTCAAGGGGCAACCAATTCTGTGTTGCTACTTGTGCCCTAGGGCGCCCCTGGGATGGGGCTGGATTCTGCCGGTGTCATCAAGACAGCTTCCTTGTGTAGCTCTCATCTGCTGCCCTATCCTGCTTCCCTCCTCCCCTTCTCCTAAGAGTGCTTACTCAATGAGTCACCTGAAAAAGAATCTGTGCTCCAGGCATTGCTTTTAGGGAATCCAACCTAAGATGCATCGACTCAATGGACATGAGTTTGACCAAACTTCGGGACATGGTGAAAGACAGGGAATGCTGCAGTCCATGGGGTTGCAAAGAGTCGGATAAGACTGAGCGACTGAACAACCACAACAACCTAAGATGCACTGGGACCCTGGCTGGACCCTCACTCAACATGTCTATTAACAGCTCCCTCACAGGCAATGTGAAGATGATAATACACATCTCCAAGCAAAATACTACAGCAAGACTGCTGGTCAGGTTACATGAGAAAACTAGTGTCAAAACCTTTGATCTATTGAAATGCTATTCGAATTGAAGGATTATGATGATTTACTGTAAATGTATGACAGTAGGTATGTTACTTGTCTCGTGGGTGGAGTGGAGTGGAGCTGAGTATACTTTCATGATAAAAGAGCTTCTTCACTTCACTTCTGCTTCTCCTCTTACTTCACTAGGTCCACACCGCTGGCTTCTATGTCCCAGCCCCACCTCTAAATCCGACAGCACTGAGGGAAAAGCACAGGCCACCTCCTTCCATTTCGAGCACAAGATGAGGTCCTCCATATACTGAAGACCCGTCCCAGCTCTGACCTCTCTCTGGAACTCCAGACTCACATTTCCTGGTGTCTCTTTGGCAATTTCATGTGGCTGTGTGGTGGACACCTGACTTCACATGAACAAAGCATTACTGTTGACTTCCTGTCTCTCAGCTGGCTTCCCCACCACTGCCCACCTTCCTCAGTGCTGTCAATGGTTGCCTTCCAGAGAGCTGCTCAAGACAGAACTCAAGGGATTGTACTTGCTTCCTTTTTTTTTCCTTTCACCTTCTGTATACAATCCATCAGTAAACTCTGCCAACACTTCTTCCAAACTCCACTTCTCTCCATTTCCACTCACGATGACATAATCCAAGTCCCCATCCTCTCTTACTTGGACCACTGTACACAAGACGTTCACAGCTACATCTGGGAGAGAACAAGGCCAAGCAGGACAGTTGGTCATCCTCCTACAAGGTGAGGAGGAACACCTCCAGCTCCAGGGCAGGGAGCACCATGGAGGAACCTCAGGGAGGACAGGAGCATCTGAGTGTCGAGAGGACTTAGGAACCTGATGGGGCATGGCACGAAATACAAAATGTCCTTGGACAGGCTTTAAATCTTGGTGGTCTTTCTTGTTATTGTTACTTAATCTTAGTTTGGAGAAAGTTTCAGCCAGAGAAATCAGTGAGAATAGTACAAAGAACTTCCAGACGCTTTTAACCTTGATTTGACCATTTTTAACATTTTGCCATATGTGCTGTGTTATTCTTTCATTTTTTCTGAACCATCTGAGAGCAGACTATACTTTTATGCTTCTTAATCTCTTAATATTTCAGGGTGTATGTCCAAAGACCAAGATGGCACAGTTATTAAGTTTAGGACATTTAACAATGATGCAATATTTTCACTCAATCAACAGCCTATATTCCAAACAAATAAACTGTTCCAACAATGTCCTTTATAATAAAAAAAAAGAAAACACTTCATTCCAAGGTCACATTTTAGTTTTAATCTAGGTAATAAAGAAGAAAGAAAAAAAAAGTGGACTTGATGAGATACTTTTCTGTAGAAGGATTTTAAGTTTAAAAATGTATAAAAGGGAACCACTGCTAAAGATGTGAGGTCCATTTCTCTTATTATCTGCTTTATTTTTACTCATTGAGAAAATATGTATGAGTGCCTAGAGTGTGTCTTGAAACCTCAGCCAAGTTTCCTCTCCTACTTCAAAGTTTATGGTTTTATCTGTAAATTAAGGTTAATAATATTTTCAAACAATTTTTGAGAAGATTGGATGGAAAGGATATAGATCTTTGAGCAGTTTCAAAACTAGAAAGGTTTGCATAAATACAAATCAACGTCTGTGTTCTTGATAATGATATTCTGTATCAGGGCCATTCAGGTAGAACTTCAGAAAGTGACAGAAAAACCCGTGATGAGGATAACAAAATTATAATTTAAAATAGAGTTGTGTATATGATTTTTCTGCTGAACTCAACTGTGTGGAATCCCCACTGAACTAACTTTGTGGGAAAACAGGGTGTGGATATATGAGGACAGATGGAAAACGTAGCAGGAAACGTTTGACATAATGGCACTGTGGAAAGGCAAGACAAAGCTGAAGATGAAGGATTTGGCTTTGAGCACATGACTATCAAAGATATTTAGAGAATAGAGGAGATAATGATAGTGACTTCAGAGCACTTGAGTTAGAATCAACAAATGTTTGAGACAATACTTCATCAGAAGCCTTGCTGTGAGCTTGCAGACGACACAAATATCTCTGTAAGACCCCACAGGTTTCTTTTCCCTGGAACTCAAGGAAAACAATCATATAACCCTCTCTTTACCTCTACACAGCATTTTGAGCCAGAAAGACCTGGGTTCAAAGTCCGACTTCCCAGGTGGCTATCTGTGTGAATGTGAGAAATATATATAACTTGTGTAAGTGGATTTTCTCATCTGTAGACTAATACCTAGCTCACAGAGTTGTTAGAATAAAGGAACTTTCAAAGTGTGGTCACACAGGAGCAGTTGCAGCATCACCTGAGCACTTGAGATGCCAATTCTCAGGCCCCATGAAACCTACTGAACCAAAAACTTTGAGGGTGGGCCCAGATGTTTGTACTTTAACAAGCCTTTACTAGGCAAGCTAGAGTTTGAGAATCACTATTATAATGGACTAAACAATGTAATGTATTTAAATAACTCTGGCATAAAGCCAGGCAGCCACATCACAGAGTAACTGAATAAGTGTTAGTGCCCTCCTCCGCCTCTCCCACCCCCCACGACTCAACCAACATACAAATGCACGCTCATGCACACACAGCCCAATTGATAATTGTTTGGAATACTGTACATGAAGGAAAATACCACTGTCTCAAAATTACATACACTAAGACCTGTATATGATATGTTTCAGGACAATTAGTAACATCAGCATTGTCATACCTTGCCTACTTGATAGTAGTAGGCCTATCAAGGCTTACTGGGAAAATAGTCGATCAGTAAATATTTGTCAAATGTTTATCATATGTCAACTCTGGTTGCTAGAGAGGATATAAGAAAAGTAGAAAAATTGTTGCTGCCTTCAAAGAGCTTAGTGGGGAAAAATGAAGATAATTAAAATTGATTGAACATCTACCATATGATAGGACTGTCGTGGTAGGAAATTTTGTTGATGAATTGGGAGACTCCACATACACTATCAGAAAAGCGATCCAAGAAGATAAAGAAACAGAAAAGCTCAAAGATCAAATTATAGTATTCAAATTACAGGATTTGAGTTGACTCAAAATGTACAGTGAGAAGGAAACGGAAGGAGATAGTGAAGAGAGTCAATTCCTAGGTAGGTTGATAAGAAGTCCAGGGCCCCCAAGGAGGAGAAAGGGGTATGGTGTCCCCAAGGAGGAGAGAGGGGTCTGGGGTTCTCAAGGGGGAGAAAAGGACAAACATTTTTTTTTTTCTTTAAGCCCAGAACTGATGATTGCACAACAAAACAACTTATCTTTTCCCTTAAACTCTGTACCAATGACAACAATGTATCCTGCTTGAGGACATGTTTCTCCTTCTTGAGAACCTTCTGACTAACCCTGTCATCTTAAAATGTAAATTGTGGGAGTGGGTCTAGTAAGATCTTTACAACCTTGAGACATTTTTTTGACTTATTGTAATAACCAATTATAAAAGTATATAGCTCCCTTGCTAAGACTAGCGAGGGGGGCACTCTCCACCCCCCTTCTGATGTCTATGTCAGAAGCTTTCTCTGTTCCTTTTTATACTTTAATAAAACTCTGCCACACAAAAGCTCCTGAGTGATCAAGCCTGGTCCCTGGCCCCAAAGCTAAATCTTCTTCTTCGAAGATCACAAATCCGACATTGTTCACTGTAAGCTATCAAGAGACTGGGTTAACACATTTGGGATGGTGAGCAAGTGATATGGGAGGATCATAATAGCCAAATCATAGGTTATATAGAGTTTATATGTCCTGTATCTTTTGGTCACATCACCTACTGATGTTGTTACAAAGATCATAGTCAAGAATGAATAAGGAGACTCAGCAAATGGAACTTACCTGGAGATAACATCTTGCTTTATCAATGTGACGAAGGGACAAGTATGCCTGGCCACTGCTATAAATACACTGATAATCTACTGAATAGCCACTGTACTACTACACTGTGTCTGTGTGTCTCAGAGGATATGAGGGGCTGGAATTGGTGTCACTAATGGGTGGCTGATTTAAGAAATCTACAATTCATCTGAATATTTGGTCTGACTTGGTCCTTTTTCTCACTGTTCAACATATATGCTCTACTTACCTTATAATGTCTAATACATCTCAGCCTATTAGCAATCTACTGCTTCTCTATTTCACCTATTATCTCAATTTCTCCTGTTTTCTATATAGAACATAAGAATATTCTTAAATAATGAAGCAAATACACGTTTTTAGGTACTACATATAGGAGGTTTCCACATATCTTCTCATTTAATTCTGACAGTTAAAGAGGTACAAAAACACAATGCTCTGAACAACAACAACGCTCCAGAACACTAGAATGCAATATATAGTTAATCAGTGGCTTGGTAATATGGAGCTGCTGCTGTTGCCAAATCGCTTCAGTCATATCCAATTCTGTGCTACCCCACAGATGGCAGCCCACCAGGCTCCCCCATCCCTGGGATTCTCCAGGCAAGAATATTGGAGTGGGTTGCCATTTCCTTCTCTGATGCATGAAAATGAAAAGTGAAAGTGAAGTCGCTCAGTTGTGTCCGACTCCTAGCGACCCCATGGACTGCAGCCCACCAGGCTCCTCCATCCATGGGATTTTCCAGGCGAGTACTGGAATGGGTTGCCATTGCCTTCTCCAGTAATATGGAGGCCACACACTAGAGATTCTAATAAGGAAAACTGGTCTTATTTAATGAAGAGTTCCTGGAGGAGTTGTTTCTGTACCTAACCTTGAAAAAAGAGGTGGACTCTACCTGAAACAGAATGTGTAGGTGTACTCAGTTGCTCAGTCGTGTCTGATTCTTTGCAACCCTGTGGATTGTAGCCCACCAGACTCTTCTGTTCATGGGATTCTCCAGGCAAGAATACTGGAGTGGGTTACCATGCCCTCTTCCAGGTGATCTTCCCCACTCAGGGATTGAACCAACTTCTCTTATGTCTCCTTGCATTGGCAGGCGGGTGTTTTTTTTACCACTAGTGCCACCTGGTTGCTCAAACCGTACAGAATCTGCCTGCAATGCAGGAAACGGGTTTGATCCCTAGATCGGGAAGATGCCCTGGAGAAGGGAATGGCTACCCAATCCAGTATTTCTGCCTGGAGAATTCCATGGACAGAGCGCCTGGTGGGCTACAATCTATGGGATCATAAAAAATCAGACATGACTGAGTGACTAACACTGAAACTGAACAGGGGTATGTGTATTACCAACAGAGCAAAAGTGTAAATATGGAGAAATATGAGTGATCATTGATAAGGAAACAAAGTCACATTTGACTGCAAAAGAGAGGTACATCCAGCTAGGAGAAGGTGGAGCTGATAGGAGAAAGCCATAATAATTCAAAGAGAAAGTTGGACTTACTCTTCTAACCCAGTGGTCTTCTAACATTTTTGATGCTGCACTCCTATTAGTAAAATATAGGGGGCACTCTTTTTCTGTGGTAGATTTATTACTGCTCAAAATGTTTGCTGACACTCCCTGTTTAGAATTATACATCCCCACTCTATTGGTGTCCACCTCAGCCAATAACCTTGCTTTGGCTAATGAAACTGACTGAAAATGATATGCTCCACTTTTGAAGGTTTAAGACCACAGTGAGATTCCACCATATTGAGCTTTTTAGCAATGCCCCAGAGAGGGGATCCCCCTCACTCTTGGTTCTAAAATGAAAATGGCCTGGAGGCAATAGTCACTAACAGGGGCAAAAAATACAAATCAGAAATAAACTTTTTTTGTATGCCACTGAGATTCTCAGGTTGCTTGTAACTTAGTTCATTAATACAGCTTCCAGTTAGCATTGTTTTGGAGGTTCTGGCCAGTATCATAAGACTAAAAACAAAAAAGTCTTCAAACTGATAAGGGAAAACACGTTTCTGGGCAGGTGATTACAATTTCCTATGCAGAAAAATCAAGAGAACTTACAGATGTGCTGTGCTTAGTTGCTCAGTCATGTCCAACTCTTTGCGACCCCATGTGCTGTGGCCCGCTAGGCTCCTCTGTCCATGGGGATTCTCCAGGCAAGAATACTGGAGTGGGGATCTTACCAACTCAGGGATTGAACCCAGGTCTCCTGCATTGCAGGTGGATTCTTCACCATCTGAACCACCAGGGAAGCCCAAGAATACTGGAGAGGGTAGCCTATCATTTCTCTAGGGGATCTCCCAAACCAGGAATCAAACAGGGGTCTCCTGCAGGCAGATTCTTTACCAGCTGATCTACCAGCTGGTAAAGAATTTAACTTACGGACAAATTACTAGAATTCATAAGGTGAATTGGCAAGATTGCTGAATACAAACTCAAAAAAAAATTCAACAGATCTTCTATATCCCAGAAAAAATTAATTACAAGGCATATTTTTTTTTAAAGTGCTACTTAAATTAGCAGCAGAGATAAATGTTTCTAGGAAACAATCCAGCAAAAGCTGAGTAAGTCCTTTATGGGAAAATTATAATACTATGTGTGTGTGAATGGGTGTGTGCTCAGTCACTCAGCCATGTCCGACTCTGTGCAACCCCATGGACTGTAACCCACCAGGCTCCTCTATTCATGGAATTCTCCAGGCAAGAATACTGGAATGGGTTGCCATGCCCTCATCCAGGGGATCTTCCCAACCCAGGGACTGAACCCACATCTCCTGCATTGGCAGGGTATTTCTTTACCATTGTGCCATGCTTAGTCACTCAGTTGTGTCCAACTCTTTATGACCCCATGGACTATATCCCACCAGGCTCCTTGTCCATAGGGATTCTCCAGGCAAGAATTCTGGAGTTGGTTGCCTTGCCCTCCTCCAGGGGATCTTCTTGACCCAGGGACTGAACCCAGGTGTCTCACAGGTGGATTCTTTACCATCTGAGCCACCTACCACTAGCGCCGCTTAAACACACCAAAGAAAACTTAAATAAATGGAGAAATAGAGCATCATCCTGATTTGGAAGACTCAGTACTGTAAAGATGTCCTTTCTTCCCAGCTGGATCTATACAGCCAATGCTATTTTAATCACAAACTCAACAGAGTTAGTGTGGAATTTGACAAGCTGATTCTAAAATTATATAGAAGAGAACTGAACCAACAATAACCAAAAGAAGAAAAATAAAGTGGGCAGACTTGCCCTATGAGATATCAAGTTGTAGTTAATGGCTATAATAGTTAAGACAGTGCATTTCACTAAAAAGGAAATTAAAATGGCCATAACATATGAAAAGATGCCGAGTCTTGCAAACATTTGGGAAACTAGAAATTAAAGTCATAAGATACGTTTTCCATATAACAGAGTGAGAAATTAAAACATCAAATAATAAATAAGGGTTGACCAAAAGATGTAAAACAATGTATACTTTCATCTGCTGCTGGTAGAAGCTCAATTTTGGAAAAGGAAATTTTAACATGCACATATCTATGATCCAGTAATTTCATCTCTGTGTATATGCCCTAGAGAACTTCCTGCACATGCACTAGGCGATGCAGAAAGAATGCTTATGGCAGTCTCATTCTTCAGAGTAAAACACTGAAAACAACCAGGTCTCCATCAGCAGCAGAAAGATCATTGGACTGAGATATATTCATACACTGGGATGCTCTGCAACAGTGGACCTGAACAAACTACAGCCCCATGCATCAACATGAAAGAGGTGGAAAGATGTAAAATTGAGTGAAAGAGCCAGGTCACCAACGAACGCAACCAGTATGAACCCAATTGTCGACCATCCCAATCATGGAAAACTAAGCAACATATTGTTAAGAAGTATATTCATGTGCAGCTTTAAAAAGGGAGAGGCCTTCACCGGTGGTCCAGTAGTTAAGAATCTGCCTTGCACAAGGAGCCAAGCCTGGTGTTCTGTGATGACCCAGAGGTGTGGGTTGGGGGTAGGGGAGGGAGGCTCAAGAGGGAGGGGAAGTACATATAATTATGACTGATTTGAGTTGTCGTATGGCAGAAACCAATGCAACATTGTAAAGCAATTTTCCACCAAGTTAAAAAAAGAAAGAATCCACCCTGCAATGTAGGGGACATGGGTTCCCTGTTCTGGGAAGATCCCACATGGCACAAAGCAACTAAGCCAGTGTGCCACCACTACTGAGCCCACGTGCTGCAACTACTGAAGCCCATGTGCCCTAGAGCCCATGCTCCATAACAAGAGAAGGCACCGCAATGAGAAGCCCTCACACCGCAACTAGAGAGTAGTTCCTGCTCGCTACAACTAGAAGAAAACCTGCATGCAGCAACGAAGACTCACCACAGTGAAATAAATAAAGAAATCTTAAAAAACACTCTAATCATTATACTGCATAAAAGCTACAGGCAAATGATGAGAAGTCACAAAGTTTTCTACAACAGGACAATCAAACTAGGAAGGAAAAAGGCTAACATGCCCTTTTCGTAGAAGACCTTTCCAAGTGTGAAGTGTATGTCTACCTCCTACATTAACCAGACCTCCTCAGTGGAGACTATAATCAACCTTTGAGAAATACGGTCCCTTTCTTCAGATACCAGTCTTGTCATTTTAAGGTTAATATTTCTTTTTCATCCCATACAGGGGGTTGTACTGATTAAAGGCTTGCTCTATACACACATTACTGATTTAAAAAAAAAAAAGCTTTGATCAACTTTATGTACAATGCTAATCTGTCTATATGATAAATTCTTTGTCTCAAAAATGTATAAAATTGCATCTCTAACTCCCGACAAATGGAATAGTTGTTCCCTAGAATCTGTTCCCTGGGTTATAATCCTTAATCTGGCTCAAATAAAGTTCTCTTTTCTTTCTTCTAAAGAAAAACCTATAAAGCAAATGAGCTAATTGTCAGTACAAAATCCAGGCCACTAGTCACCTGGAGGATTAGAAACAGGATCTCCAAGGGGCTTCAAAATGTTCAGTCTGTGAAGTTGGAGGGCAGGTCCATGAATGTGTATTTTATTGGTATTATTTACTTTGCATGTGTACATTTGACACTCTTACATGTACAATATATTTCATAATAATTTCTAAATTAATGGGTATAACCATAAATATATAAATTTTATACATAGCTATGTACTCTATGCGTCAGTCACTCAGTTGTGTCTGACTCTTTGCAACCCCATGGACTGTAGCCTGACAGGCTTTCCTGGCCATGGAATTCTCCAGGCAGGAATACTGGAGTGAGTTGCCATTCCCTTCTCCAGGGAATCTTCCCTACCCAGGGATCGAACTCAGGTCTCTCACATTGCCCGAGATTTTTCTTTTGTATTGCAGATTCATTACTGTTTATGTAGGAATAATAAAACATATAAAAGAGCCATTTTAAAAGGGTGGGGTAAAGGTAAAATAAAACATTCTTTTAATTTTCTCCATGGTCCCCCAAAACACTTCTGTTATCAAATTGTAGAAGTCTGGCTTCATGTTCTGAGTATTTAGCTTTTAATGTGTTGCTAATCATGATAGCTTCATGTTAGCTAATCTTCTCAAGACTGACATACATTTAAGGTGATGTATACTGTTAATGACAGTGGATGTATATTAACTTTTGAAATGGTCTTCTTTAATAATTTACAACTTTTTGTATAACTTGTTAGATTTTATAAGATTATTACTATTGTTACTTCATAATATGACTGATGAAGACCTAATTTGAAATGTAGGAGGAGTGTCAGCTCCTGCATTTACTTGTATTATTCTTGGTATTTCCATCCATCCGAGGATCCATGGTAAGAATCTCTTGAAGCCTTTAACAGTGTCTCAAGAGTCCATTCAAACTCGTCAGTATAATCTGTAATTCTTCTCAGCAGGCTTACAACAACTGTAACTCTTTCTACTATCTGCTGTTGTATAACTACCCCCAAAGTACAGGAGCTTAAAACGATAATTTAATATTATTATTATTAAATATTAAAATGTTGTGAGTTAAGAATTTGGACAAGAGATGGTGGGAACAGTTAATGTCCGTTTCATGGTGTTTGGGACATCAGCTGGGATAATTTGATTGTGTAGAGCCAGCCAGGCAACTCTCTCTCCATACAGCTTTTCCATTTGGCTAGCTTGGGCTTCCTCAGAGCATGGTTGCCCCGAGGTTCTAAAAGTGCAAGGCAGAAATTATTAGTCCTTTTATAGGCTAGACCCACAACTAGCATAGAACACTACTGGTCAACTAAGTCACTAAGGCCAGCCTAGACTCAAGTGGGAGGACAATCAGATTCCACCTCTCAGGAGCAGAAAAGAATCTGCAGCCATATTCAGTCTTGCATAGAAATATATCACCAAAAGTGAGGCACTGGAGAGCCGAATCTTCCCCCAGAAGTGGGACCTGAAGGTCTCATGCATTGACCCAGAAAAAGAACCAGGGTTAGGCAGTTATTCAACACTAGCAAAGCTTGTTGCCTTTCTTTCTTGATTAAAATAAATACAATTAGAAACTCCTGTATTCCTATGGGGGCATGTGCTCCTTTCTAAGTAAAGACAGGCATTATGGAAGCTTGAAAGAAGGAGAGATCACACTGAACTGAAAGATGCAAATGGGTGATTTGCTATGGCTCTACAACCCATGCCGCTGGGGTGCAGACATCTGAACATTTGGAAGTAAATGCTCTCAATTGGCTTCCAAATGCCAGCTTCTTGTTTCCATCACACAGTGGCCCAGCTTGGCGTGCTGGACTGGCAGTCCCTGCGCACCCTCTGACAGGTGGATGGGTTACTTTCACAGAGCCAGAGGCCTCACAGCTGCTAATAGTAATTATACTTGTCAGCAATGTATTCCCCTCAGGAAACTCCTGCTGCTTCATTAGGGCTAATTGCCAATAGGCAGTGCAATTTCCTAGAAGAGGAGGGGACATAAACCCACAGGGAGTTGACAGAACAGCTGTGTGAGCTCAGAGAAGCCAGATGTGGCCATGTGCCATTAAAGTGTAGCTGAGGGCTGCTGAATGCATTCAACCCAGTTCAGGGAACACAAGAATTTGGTGAGGGAGGCCAAACGCCTTTCCAGGTTGACTCTCCTACCTGCTTTTGTGGAAAATATGAACGCAGGGACTTCCTTGGTGGTCCCCTGATAATGCAGCGGAGGCGGGTTCGATTCCTGGTCAGGGAAATAAGATCCCACGTGCTGCAGGGCAACTAAGTCAGTGTGCTGGAACTACTGAGCCTGTGTGCTCTAGAGCCTGTGAACTCTAGCAAGAAAAGCCCCCACACATCACAATGAAGACCCAGTGCAGTCAAACAAACAAACAAAGAGAATATGAACAGTACCTCACTGGACTTCCAACTTAAAAAAATTCAATTCTGAAAACACATTTCCTAACCTTATACAGGATGTGGGGGTTGAAGAATTTCCCTATAACTGGTGTCATTAATTGATGTACCTACAATGTGTCTAGATGTATATCCACACTCATGGTATAAGATGAGGTACTCTGGTGGGAGTCAGATCATATACAGGGACTTAAAAGTGAAATTAAGAACTTTCTTTTAATTTATTTATCTTAATTGGACTCTAACTACTATACAATATTGCAGTGGCTTTTGCCATACATTGACATGAATCAGCCACGGGTATACATGTGCTCCCCATCCTGAATCACCCTGCCACCTCTCTCCCCAACCCATCCCTCTCAGTCATCCCAGTGCACCAGCCCTGAGGACTTTGGTTTTCAATATGAAATGAAAAGCAGAGAAATGCCCTGATCTTCCATGTCAAACTATCAGTCTGTTTACTCTGTTGACAACAGACTGCTAGAGAGCAAAGGTAGAAGAACACTCATGGGAAAGCAACTGCAGTCAGCAGGCGAGAGAGTTTAGGGGTTCAGACCAGGGTAGTAATGGGAAGGGAGAACACTGTGGATCTATTTGGAAGGTAGAATCAATAGAATTTCTGGAAGGACTGGATATGGAGTATGAAAGAAAGAAATGCAGATGATTCTAAGGCTTGGGGCAGAAGTAATTCCGCCAAGGGATGGAGCTGCCATCAACTGGGATGAAAAAGGCCATGAGAAGGCGAATGGGAGGAAATCAGGAGTTCGGCTTGAAACGATGATTTTTAGATGTCTGTCTGATGTACAAATGGAGCTGTCCAATAAGCAACTGGATGTGTGTGTGTCTGCAGTCAAGGAGAGAGGTCTGGACTGCATGTAAATCTGGAGTCATTGATGTTTTCACAATATCTGATTATTCGAAAATGAAATGAGTTCACCGAGGGAATGAGTGTAGACAGAGGAAAGAGAATGACTGAAAACAAAGCTCCAGGACACTCCACCTTGGGAGAGCAGGGAGGAAAGGAGGTGCCAGCAAAAGAGACTGGGAAAGAACCAGGGAGGTAGGAGGAAACCCAAGGGCAGAGTGTCTCAGAAGCCACACAGAAGGAAGTGCAATTAATGGACGACAGCTACTCAACTCTGTCTCATCACAATGATTGGCCAGGTAACACGAAAATTGAGAGGGGACCACCGAATTGGCATACAGCTGCTGCTACTGCTGCTAAGTCGCTTCAGTCGTGTCTGACCCTGTGCGACCCCAGAGACGGCAGCCCACTAGGCTCCCCCGTCCCTGGGATTCTCCAGGCAAGAACACTGGAGTGGGTTGCCATTTCCTTCTCCAATGTATGAAAGTAAAAAGTGAAAGTGAAGTCGCTTAGTCGTGTCTGACCCTCAGCGACCCCATGGACTGCAGCCTACCAGGCCCCTCCATCCATGGGATTTTCCAGGCAAGAGTATTGGAGTGGGGTGCCATTGTTTGGCGTATAGAATTCCTCAACATTTAAAATCAAAGTTTTACTACTTTTTTTTATCTGAATCTTTAATATCAGCAAAACTTTTACAATGCTGATTTGGGAAGAGATAGAGAAGGAAATGGCAATCAACTCCAGGATTCTTTCCTGGAGAATCCCATGGACAGAGGGGCCTGGCGGGCTACAGTCCATGGGGTCACAAAGAGTCAGACACGACCAAGTGACTAACACACACACACACGTACGTCACTCCCTTACAGAGAAATCTAGTTCACTGTGCGACCCCAGAGACGGCAGCCCACTAGGCTCCCCCGTCCCTGGGATTCTCCAGGCAAGAACACTGGAGTGGGTTGCCATTTCCTTCTCCAATGTATGAAAGTAAAAAGTGAAAGTGAAGTCGCTTAGTCGTGTCTGACCCTCAGCGACCCCATGGACTGCAGCCTACCAGGCCCCTCCATCCATGGGATTTTCCAGGCAAGAGTATTGGAGTGGGGTGCCATTGTTTGGCGTATAGAATTCCTCAACATTTAAAATCAAAGTTTTACTACTTTTTTTTATCTGAATCTTTAATATCAGCAAAACTTTTACAATGCTGATTTGGGAAGAGATAGAGAAGGAAATGGCAATCAACTCCAGGATTCTTTCCTGGAGAATCCCATGGACAGAGGGGCCTGGCGGGCTACAGTCCATGGGGTCACAAAGAGTCAGACACGACCAAGTGACTAACACACACACACACGTACGTCACTCCCTTACAGAGAAATCTAGTTCTATTATTTTTATCCTCCAGATTTTAAAAATTGATAAATAATAAAAGTACAGAGTAAAAGCCCCCTGTAGTACTGGGGCTAAGATATAGTAAAAGTGAGAAATGTGTGGCATGAATTAGCTGAGTAAGCAGAATGACACACTTGTACAGCTTCTGATATAAATGTGATCACATCTCCCGATTATAATTAAGTGTCTTACCAGAGCCTCTACTTCTTCATATCTGCATAATGTCTCACTTAGCACCTCCCAATTTGTCTCAGAACCCTCAAGGCCTCCTTTTGATCCCAAGTTAAATTACTGCTTTTGGGTGAAATGTATAATCTAGGCTAAGACACTGAATTAGATGTCTTAATTAAGTGTATAATCTAGGCTAAGACACAACAACATCGCTTGAGTTCAAATCCTAGCTCCATCTCCGTATTAGTCAGCTATCCCTAGGTTATGCCACCTAACAAACAAATGTTAATTGCAACAACAAGTATATATTTCTCCTGCATTTGACATATGGGCAGCTGTGGGGACCTGTGACTATGCTCCTGTCTCTGGGTCATGGTGGGGGTCTGTTCCATGTGTATTTTTTCCCCATGTGTCTTCTTAACTGAAGGAGCAATCTTGAGAAATGCCTGTTCTAGTGCAAGACAAAAGAGATGAATCCATACTGCGCAAATAGTTTTAAAGATATGACATCCATTCACACTCCTTTGGCTAAAAGTAAGTTACATGGCATGGTTTCTACCATCAATTCTTCCCTTCCCTGTATGTGCTATTTCACATATCAAAAATTAGGACTTATTTCTGATCCTCATGAATCTAGACTTCCCTTGTGAACTTAACTTGACCAAGCTGGTAAGAAGTGTCACTTGAGGATTTTCAAGCCCAAGTCTTAAGAAGGCTGGCAACTTCATGTCCTCTGTCTTAGGACTCAGTTGGCATGCTGGAAAGAATTCCAGACTGGACTACAGAATAAACAGAATCCATGTGAAGCAAAGATCTGAAAGATGAGAGGCCATCCTCAACATTCTGGTCTCAGTTAGATCCTAGGTGATACAGATGCATGGTGAGACTCCAAGTAAGACCAGCAGAAGAACCTCCAGCTAAGCCTCAGCAAAACCTCTGAATCATGAGAAACAATGAAGTGGCACTTTAAGCTACTAACTTTTGGGGTAGTTAGTTGTGTAAGAATAGTGCCCTGGTCAAGTGTTAAATCAATGGAGCAGGGACGTATACTTCTCCATGAGGTTTGTACAGAGGAAAGTGAGTATTTTTTAACAGCAGTACAGTTTCACACAGTCCTTCAGTAACACTGTTAACTGCTTCTGCACTGTGTGTTTCACCTGCTGATCTGGAAATGGGAGTTGATTTTTTAAAATTTGTTTTAAATTGGAGGATAATTGCTTTACAATATTGTCTTGGTTTCTGCCATACAACAGTGTGAATCAGCCATAGGTATAGATATGCCCCCTCCCTCTTGAGCCTCCCTCCCAACCCCCCAGCACATCCCACCCCTTTAGGTTGTCACAGAGCACTGAGCTGAGTTCCCTGTACTATACAGAAAATTCCCATTGGCTATCTATTTCAGATGTGGTAATGTATATGTTTCAATGCTGTTCTTTCAATTTCTCCCACCTTCTCCTTTCCCTGCCAAGTCCAAAGTCTGTTCTCTATGTCTGTCTCTATTACTGCCATGCAAATAGGTTAACCAGTATCATTTTTCTAGATTCCATATATATGTGTTAATAAAAAATATCTGTTTTTCTCTGACTTACTTCACTCTGTATAACAGGTTCTAGGTTCATCCACTTCATTAGAATTAACTCAAATGCATTCCTTTTTATGACTGAGCAATATTCCAACAAAATAAGAGAAGACTCTATACATGGACATCACCAGATAGTCAATACCGAAGTCAGATTGATTATATTCT
>SJYC01122402.1:0-10792 GCA_006408675.1 Madoqua kirkii | reverse complement strand
AGCAATTACTCAACTTGCAAAGTGGAGAACAAATAAACTGAAAAAAAAATACAGATTGCAATAACTTATATAAAAATATAAAAAGATTTAGCGTTTATGTCCTGGAGTCTTAGAGGGATCAAAATGGGTTGGGGCATGAGTTTACAAAAGTGTTTGATAAAATAAAGATTGTAATTGTTTCCAACTTGACAAAAGTATACACTTACACGTTCATAAAAGTGAGTGAAATTTTAACAAGAAAAACAAACAAACAAAAAAATCTACCCTTCAGCACATCATAATCAAGTCAGGAAAACTCTAAGAGAAAAACTAGTCAAGAGACATAAGATTTCTCATCAACAAACACAGAGGACAGGGAAACATTCCTGTCTCTTATACACATCTTTATTAATGTACAGAAAATTAACAGATTTATGTATATTTATCTTAAATCCTTCAACTATGTCTCATTATTTTCTGAGTTCTAATAGTTTTTGGTGGCGACTTTGTGCTTTTTACATGTAATAGCATACCATCTTCAGATAGTGACAGTTTTACTTTTTCTTTTTCATTAAATGATTTTGTTCCTTTTTCTATTTTGAATGATAGGACTTCCAATCCTATGTTTAAAAAGTGATGGAAGTGGGCATCTTTGACTTTTTCTTGATTTTAGAGGAAGATTTTTTTTTTAACTTTTCAATGTTAAATGTGATGTTAGCTGTAGATTTTTCATAAAGTCTTTATTACTTGAGATATGTTCCCTCTATAATAGCTTTGATGCAAGTTTTTATGATTGAATGTTGAATGTGTTTTGTCACTTTTTTTTTTGTGCATCAACTGAGATGATTTTGATCCTTCCCTTTGTGAATGTAGTATATCACATTTATTGATTTCCAGATAGTGAACCATCCTTATATCCCTTGAATAAATTCCACTTGTTCAATTTGGTTTGCTATATTTTGTTGAGTATTTTTACATCTATATTTGTCCAAGATATTGGCCTATAACTTTCTTTTTCTTATTATGCCTTTGGTTTTAATATCAGGGTAATGATGGGTTCGTCTCATATAATGAAATTTGGGGTGATTATTTTTTACAAATTTTTGGAAGAGTTTAAGAAAGATGGATATTAGCTCATTATATGTTTGGTAGAATTCCCCTGTGAAGCAATCTGGTTCTGGACTTTTATTTTCTGGGAGATTTTTGGTTGTCAGCTCAATTTCACTACTAATGATCAATTTGTTGAGATTGTATGTTTCTTTCTGAATCAGTCTTGGAATGTTGTATACTTTAGAAGTTTACCTATTTCTTGTAGTTTGTCCAAACTGATGGCATAACTGTTCATAGTATTTATTTTCTTCTTATTTTTTTTGTATGTCTGTGATATCAGTAGCAATTTCTCCTGTTTTATTTTTTTATGTCTTTTCTCACTTTTTCCCCCCGTGATAAGCTTGTCTAGAGGCTTAGCAATTTTGTTAATTATTTTAACAAGACGGCTCTTCATTTTGTTGATTATTTCTGTTGCTTTTGGTTTTAATATTTCCTTCTTTCTGCTGAACTTTAAGCTTTGCTCTTTTTCTAATTCATGATGGTTAGGTTGTTTACTTGAGATTTTTCTTATTTCTTGAGATAAGTCTCTATACATACGTATATATATGTGTGTGTGTGTATAATATATTTTTGAGGTAAATCTCTCTATATATATATATGTATATTCCTTGAGGTAATGTTAACTTATAGCTACATGTTGATCTATATTTACTTACTTTAATTGATAGTCACTTAAGTTCAAACACTTTCTGAAAGATTTACATTTTTATCCACCTCCCCCACATTTCACATATTTAACATTGTATTTTACATCTTTATGTCTGACTCTTAACCATTTATTGTATATGCAGTTTATTTCACACTTCTTTATAGTGGGA
This sequence comes from Madoqua kirkii, assembly GCA_006408675.1. Classification (NCBI taxonomy): domain Eukaryota; kingdom Metazoa; phylum Chordata; class Mammalia; order Artiodactyla; family Bovidae; genus Madoqua; species Madoqua kirkii. The sequence continues at coordinate 8,885 of SJYC01122402.1, read as the reverse complement.
TTTCTATTTGGTTTGAAAGTCATTACGAGGAGGCTGTAAAAAACTGAATGTGATATGTTTATTCCGGGGAACAAGTCCAATAATTAATGTGTCATTTGAGATTAGTGTTTCCTTATGGATGTTTAAGATCCCAAATATTATTGTATGACTGTCAGCTTCCATTTCTACGTATTCTTCTTCCTGTAGCCTTTTATTTTCCACCTGAAGAAGAACCTTTAATCATTCTTATATGGCTGGGCTAGTGTTGATTTAATCTCTAACCTTTGCATGTCTGGTAACTCCCCTCTCCCTTTTGCCTCTGAATATGTTGGCCATGGTGCTTGTATCATAGGCCCTGGGTGTTCCCTCTCAGGACTCACTACATCATGCCAATCACTTCTGTCCTGCAAAGTCTCTTTTCAAAATAGACTGATGACCTTATAGGGTCCCCTTGTACATGCCTGCATGCTGCCTTTAAAGTTATCTTTACCTATTGATTTTGCCATTTATGAAATATCTAGGTATAGGTCTCTTTGAGTTCATCTTGCTTGGGACTCTCTTTGCTTTGTATACCTGGAAATCTGTTTTCTTCTGCAGTTTTGGAAAATTGCAAGTCACAATTTTATAAAATACACTTTCAACCTTTTTTTTTCTTTTAATTTTCTTCTCCTTCTTGGATTCTTATAATAAGAATGTTTATATGCCTGATGTTGTCCAAACAATCTGTACAATATACTTATTTTTGAAAATGTCTTCTTCTTTTTGCTATTCTGATTGGGTAACTTCTATTCTATTTTCTAGCACTTTTATATGTTCCTCTGTATCATCTCTTTGCTGTTAACTCCTTCTACTGTATTTTTCCTTTTAGTTATTGTTTTCTTCAGCTCTGACTGGTTTCTTTTAGCATTCTTATTACTAAATGCTTTGAACTCTTTATCTGGTAAGTTATCTCTTTTTTATTAGGATTTTTTCAAGGATCTTGATTGCTCTTTCCTTTGAAATGCATTTTTCTGTCTTCTCATTTTTTTTAAACTTTTCTTCTTCTTCTTTATGAAATAAGATAAGAAGATAAAATAGTTACCTATCCTGACCTTGTAGGTATATACTTTTGCGTGTCTGCATGTGACCAGTGGCTGTGGTAGGAGATCTGGATCTGAAGTTAGCACAGGTAACATCTTTCCCCAGAATGTTCTGACAGCTGCCACTTTGTTGGGAGGCAGTTAGTAGACATGGACAGACTAGAGCCAGAGCAAGGTTTGAGCCAGGACTTTTCCTATGCTCATTAACAGTCATCATTTTATTGGGGTGGTGGCAGGGTCCAAGGTGCTGGAGTAGAAATCCTCAGAATCACCTCTGAGCTGTTCCTTCTAAGTTGTGCACTTTCCTTGCTAATGACAGTGTTCCCCCTAGTGGAGAGCAATACCTGAGCAAGAGGGATGAAGTGGGCAGCCTGCGCAGTCTGGGATACAAGTTGTGGTTGTCCTGGCCAGTGATTCAGAGTTCCAGGCAGTTTCCAATACTGCTCCTATGTAAGTGCTGCTGATTTTTTTTTTTTTTTTGCCATGTTCAGAGACAATGTCTGGTGCAAGCTAGCTTTATCCATTCTCGTTGTGCACAGTCTCATTTGCAATGTCACCTCTGCCCTAGTTGGGAAGAACACTGGAGCAGGAGGAGCTAGAGCAGGTGCCCAGAATGGGCTAAGGTTTGGGCCTGAAGGATCCTAACAAGCTGGTCAGACCAGTTTGCAATCTACCCTCTTCTATGTTGTTCCCAGCAATAAGCATATGCACATTCAGTTTCTGACAGCCCCCTGGTAAGTTTTCATTGATTTTCAAACCAGCTAATAGTACTCATTTTCCCTGTGTCAGACCCCAGGCATGGAGTACACAATATGCAGCTTGAATTACTCATTCCCTGAGCCCCTGATATGTTCCTTCTCTTTCATGTCCTCTGCTAGGGTTGTGAGACTTGACTTCCTGCCTTAAATTACTTGGTTTCATATGGATCTTTCTTTACAGCTTTGGTTGTAGAAAAGCTTTACTGACAGTCTCCATATTGTTTTCCATGTTGCTTAATATGTAGATGTATTTTTGATGTCTTCACTGGAGAGGTGAGCTCAGCATCTTCCTACTCCTTCATCTTGATCTCCCTTACAATGGATAAATTTTTTTAATGAAAAAATAATGTATTTGTTTTCAGTTCAGTTAAGTTCAGTTGCTCAATTGTGTCTGACTCTTTTAGACCCCGTAGACTACAGCATGCCTGTCTTCCCTGCCCATCATCAACACCCAGAGCTTGGTCAAACTCATATCCATTGAGTCAGTGATGCCATCCAACCATCTCATTTTCTGCCATCCCCTTCTCTTCCTGCCTTCAATCTTTCCCAGCATCAGGGTCTTTTCCAACGAGTCAGTTCTTCCAGTCAGGTGGTCAAACTGTTGGACCTACAGCTTCAGCATCAACCCTTCCAATGAATATTCAAGACTGATTTGCTTTAGGATTGACTGATTTGATCTTGCAGTCCAAGAGTCTTCCCCAACATCACAGTTCAAAAGCATCAATCTCTGGTGCTGTTTTCTTTATGATCCAACTCTCACATCCACGCATGACTCCTGGAAAAAATATAGCTTTGACTAGATGGAACTTTGTCAGTAAAGTAATGTCTCTGATTTTAATGCACTGTGTAGATTTGTCATAACTTTTCTTCCAAGGAGCAAGCGTCTTTAAATTTCATGGCTGCTGTCATCATCTGAGGTGATTTTGGAGCCCAGAAAAATAAAGTATCTCACTCTTTTCATTGTTTCTCCATATATTCACCAGGAAATGATGGAACTGTATGCCATGATTTTCATTTTTTGAATGTTGTGTTTTAAGTCAGTTTTTTCACTCTCTTTCACTTTCATCAAGAGGCTTGTTAGTTCTTCTTAACTTTCTACCATAAGGGTGGTGTCATCTGCATATCTGAGGTTACTGATATTTCTCCCAGCAATCTTGATTCCAGCTTGTGCTTCATCCAGTCTGGCATTTCACATGATGTACTCTGCATATAAGTTAAATAAGCAGAGTGACAATATACAGACTTGACATACTCCTTTCCCAGTTTGGAAAATTTCTCATGGGTTTCCTGGGTCCTGGTGTGTACAAGGTATTGTTTGAGTCCTCTGAATATCTCTGGTGGGTATGTGATTTGATTCTAAATGCATTTTCACCCATCTTCTTGACCTAATGAAGCTTCTCCTTTGCCCTTGGGTATGGAATGTCTATTTTTGTGGTGAGATTCAGCATTCTCCTTTAGAGGGCTGTTCCTTGGTTAGTCGAAATTTTGAAGTTCCCACAGGAGAAGATGAACACACGTCCTTTACTCTATCATCTTGGCCAGATCGTCAATGCACCTGTTAGGCAATTTTCAAAATTCAGCTATAAGAAATAAAACAAGTAAAATCACAGTAATTAGACTACTAAATAATAAATCTATGCATACTAGTTTTACTGTTTTGAAAACACTTATTTTGTAAACTATGTTGTGCTGCTTTGCATTGACATTTTGTTTTACGCCTTTTTCCAGTAAGTTATCCAAAAATATTGTTTTAATAATCAACTAATATTTTAATCTATGGAAGTTAATAGTATATTTAACTGAAAATTTTAAAATGGTTTAATTTTTCCAGTTTATAACAAACTTAAGTAACAATTTGGTCATATTCCTTATTTCCATTTGATTTATCATTTAAATCAAGAAACTTATTAGCATTTAATGAATAAGTAATGTAGAATAGTTATTAAATTTATATGTATACTAAAATTCTGAAATCAATTAACTATATTAATTTTTAATTAGAATTTAATTTTTATCATATTTAGATCTAGTGGTCATTTAACCTAAATTGTTGTATTACATTGGGCTTTTGCTCTCTATTTACACTGGCCATTATTTTCCTTTTGATGTTTTTTCCCAGTTCAATCTGGTCACTGATATTCATTTTAGTAATTATATGAGCAGAAAATTGAGAATAATTTTTTTGCTTAATGGTTTAGCTGAGGCCAGTACAGAGAGCATTAAATGGCAATAGACTTGATAGGTAAGGTATCTCTGATATGGGAAGTTGTTTTTAATATACAAAAAATCCTTCAGTTCAGTTCAGTTCAGTGACATTTTGTATCTTCAATTCTGATGTCATTCAGAATTTCCCACATATTTAAGAATCCTTAAATATAACAAAATAAGGCATAATCTTAACAAACATATAGGCCAGCATATAATATCATTCTATGTCATTCCTGACTTCGGTCACGTGAATCTTATGGGCCCTATGGTGATGTCATTCACCAATTTCACTTCTAGCCCATAGAAAATTGGCACCTGTCTGTCCTTCAGTACTTTGCTGGAGGAAAAACAGTTCTCCAGTAAGTGTTCTGCTAGTGGTCCACAAAGTAGTGTTCAGCTCAGTTCAGTCGCTCAGTCCTGTCTGACTCTTTGCGATCCCATGAATCACAGCACGCCAGGCCTCCCTGTCCATCACCAACTCCTGGAGTTCAATCAAACTCACGTCCATCGAGTCAGCGATGCCATCCAGCCATCTCATCCTCTGTCGTCCCTTTCTCCTCCTGCCCCCAATCTTTTCCAGCATCAGAGTCTTTTCCAATGAGCCAACTCTTCACATGAGGTGATCAAAGTACTGGAGCTTCAGCTTTAGCATCATTCCTTCCAAAGAAATCCCAGGGTTGATCTCCTTTAGAATGGACTGGTTGAATCTCCTTGCAGTCCAAAGGACTCTCAAGAGTCTTCTCCAACATCACAGTTCAAAAGCATCAATTCTTCAGCATTCAGCTTTCTTCACAGTCTCAAAGTCCAACTCTCACATCCATACATGACTACTGGAAAAACCATAGCCTTGACTAGACCTGTATCTTATTCCTTGCAAGATATAAAATTGCCCTTTCCAACTGTACCTCTGTGCTTTCACAGAAATGCACATTTGTAGGAGGCATGGGCAGCTAATAAGTTAAGACCACTCATTGCATTAAACAAAGTCACCCATCCATCCTGAGGGAAACCCATTATTCATGAAAAAAAAATTGGACACTCTCTGTTAAATGGTATGCTGAAATTTCATCCATACAGTTGGATCACATGCAACAATCCTTGGGATGTTAATGGGTAATCCTTATTCCTAATTAGGGACCTAAAACTTGACAGTCATATAAAAACTTTAAAAGTATTAAACTACACGATCAATATTCTTAATTATTAAGCAAATATATAACTGGCAAAAGAAGCCCTACCCTCCTACTTTACCAGTCACTAAAGTTCTGGAAAAGAACAAATGTATCTAAATTGATCTAGACCACATGTCTTAGATCCTAGGTTTAGGCTCTCTATTGGACTCTATTAATGCAAGATAAGTTTTATTATGTAGTTTAATCAGATACATCTAGCTTAAAATATTGCTTGTTTTTAATTCTGATTCAAATCCAGGTCCTACACATTCTATAAACATTTAGGTAATTTGCTTAAGTAGAGTATTTCATATTTCTTCCTGATTTTTGCTTTGAGTACAGGTCAGAGTTCAATACAATACAATATGTTTGATATATTCACCATTTTATCTGCTTTTTAATTCCTAAAAATATTATAAACATTCAAAGAAATGATAGTAATATCAATGTAAGAACATGAAAAAGATGACACTGTAGAATTCCTTTAAAAAAAATCTTTCCTTTTGAAAATGTTAATGTCTGTCAATAGTCAATGTTATTTAACCAGTTAAAATGATTCTAAAATATGTTCTGCTGAAGTGCCAATAAAAAAGATGTACCTCATTTTCCTGATCTCCTTCACTGGAATTGGTGGGAATCATCCTCATAGTAGAAATGTAGGTACTACTAGTAGTTGCAAATGTGAAAATAACCATACTTGTAACATTGTGTTACACACAGTTATTCCTGCTGCAAAAGAGAAAGGAAAAAAAAAGAATTGATGTGAATTTTATCAAATATCTTAATATTACAAAAAAAAATTATACCAATATAAGATTTTTCAAAGGAAGTTACTGAAAACTTGATTGTTTTTGCCAAAGCTGGAAAAATGGTGAAATCCAGAAATGCTCCTTAGGAGGGGATCAACTGATTTGGAAAGAAAGTGGGAAGAAATAGGCCCAAAATGGAGCTGCCCTTTGCCTCAGGCATTATTTACAGCTTCCTTCAAGCAAATGAATAACTAAAGTACCCAGTTTAAAGAATCAAGAGAAGATTCCAATAGCATCTGTTTAAACAAGGAGGGGAAATAAAATACAAGACATCAACATTATTTTGGGGCAGTTAATAGGAATGAATGGAACTTCTCTAAGTTACAATTTTAAATGTATAATCTAAGATATTGGAAAAAAAAAAAGCAGGTGTTTGAACTTAAAAAAAAATTAAAGACTATGATATCTATGAAATGAATTATAAGAGTAAAGAAAGAGCATAAAGAGTTTAAAGGGAGCTGGCAAAATTTAATAAAACATTTGATTAAAAAAGCAAGATTACCTCAAAGCTTAAACCTACAATAGCAACATCAATAAGTAAAATCAGCATTTTTAAAGTAAGGAGGATAGAGTGGAGAATATATCACGCTATGAAGACCTGCAGAATCAGAACCTAAGAAATGATGGATTAGCTATTATAGAAAAATAATTATAGGTTACCTAATCTATAGGAAGATAATGCTTGTCAAATATATTAATAATTGGCACTTTTAAAGGAAGAAAGAATAAAAACAATGAATTTCCAGATATGGAACAATGTTCACTTTAGGTTCTATATAGTAAAATCTTGTTTTATTTTGTGAAAAAAGCTCATGCTTTATGGCAAGACAAGAAAAATTTAAACATAAAAAAAAAAAAATTCTCAGCCTTTTGACCTCCTCTCTCCTCTCTGCTCTGCATTGTGTATCTGCCTTATGAACTGACCAGATCTTTCCCATTGACAGAAATACCTGTGTGCTGTGCTATATTTAGTCACTCGGTCAGGTCCGAATCTTCACCACTCCATGGACAGTAGCCCAATGGGCTCCTCTTTCCACAGGGATTCTCCAGGCAAGAATATTGGAGTGGGTTGCCATACCCTTCTCCAAGAGATCTTCCTAACCTAGATTTCCTGCACTGCAAGCAGATTCTTTACCATCTGAGTTACCAGGGAACCCCATGAATACTGAAGTGGGTAGTCTATCCCTTCTCCAGGGGATCTTCCTGACCCAGGAATTGAACTGAGGTCTCCTGCACTGCAGTTGAGGGGGTAAACAGTTAAGCATGTGTACTTACGTGTACATAGCTTATGCGTCAGATTTGTGGCCTCCGGAGAATAGAATTTCAATCCAGGGCCAGAGATGAGGCTTGATTACTCAGAGCTTTTGTGTAGCGGTGTTTAGCAGTAGCAGCAGTAGCTGCTGCAGTTTCAATAAGGTGAAAAAGAGACAGAAAGCTTCTGCCATAGACATCAGGAGCGGCAGAGAGTGCCCCACTCTCTAGTCTGATTAAGGCCTAATGTACTTTTTCAATTGGTTACTAACAATAGAAAGGTCTTAACCAGACCCACTCCCACAAAATAAAACAATAAGATTAGTCAGAAAGTTTTTCTTAAGGAGAAACACATCCTCAAGGAAGTTACATTGTTGTTATACGTTAGTACAGAGCTTAAGGAAAACCATACTGGAACAAAAATATGTTGTTTTCTTGTGTAATCATTGGCTCTGAGCTTAAAAAAAGTTCAGTTCAGTAGCTCAGTCATGTCCGACTCTTTGCGACCCCGTGAATCACAGCACACCAGGCCTCCCTGTCCATCACCAACTCCCGGAGTTCACTCAGACTCATGTCCACCGAGTCCGTGATGCCATCCAGCCATCTCATCCTCTGTCGTCCCCTTCTCCTCCTGCCCCCAATCCCTCCCAGGATCAGAGTCTTTTTCAGTGAGTCAACTCTTCGCATGAGGTGGCCAGAGAACTGGAGGTTCCCCTTCAACATCATTCCCTCCAAAGAAATCCCAGGGCTGTTCTCCTTCAGAATTGACTCATTGGATCTCCTTGCAGTCCAGGGAACTCTCAAGAGTCCCAGGAAGTGATGAGACTAGATGCCATGGTCATAGTTTTTTGAATATTGACTTTTAAACCAGTTTTTCCACTCTTCTCTTTCATTTTCATCAAGTCACTCCTAGTTCCTTTTCACTTTTTGCCATGAAGATGGTATCATCTGCATATCTGAAGTTATTGACATTTCTCCCAGTAATCTTGATTCCAGCCTATGCTTCATCCAGCCCAGTGTTTTGCATAATATATTCTGCATAAGTTAAGTAAGCAGGGTGACAATATACGGCTTTGACAATATACTCCTTTCCCATGTCCATTTCTAACTGTTGCTGGTTGACCTGTATGCAGATTTCTCAGAATGCGGGTAATGTGGTCTGGTAGTCCAATCTCTTGAAGAATTTTTCATAGTTTGTTTCGGTTAACACTGTCAAAGTTTGGCATAGTCAATAAAGCAGAAATAGATGCTTCTTCTAGTTGCTATTTACAAATATCAAAATTGTCACAACGAAGTTATTGTAATTCTTCAGGCACTAAGCATATCATTGCGATACAGAAAACAAATACCAGACAGTAGTTTAGGATGAAATCAACATAAATTCATCATTAATAATATACCATAATAGATCAGAAAGATAAAAAATAAAACTCTAATGTGTAAAAACAATATTAATTCATAATGCAATACCTTTGAGAGTGTTTCAGCATTTTTACTTTGAATACTTCAATATTGAACTTAAATTCATCTTTAAAATATTATTAAGTTATTTCATTCATTGTTGGCTTTTATTATATCTTTAAAATGTTTTTTTATTGTTGCATTTTTCTGACAATTCTGTTTGACAGA
>SJYC01122399.1:0-11276 GCA_006408675.1 Madoqua kirkii | reverse complement strand
AAAAAAAAAAAAACACCAGTTGCTGCTCTCCTAGCTAGACCAATGAAACCAAGATTTTTCAGGGGTAGAACTCACAGACAGTTTTTGAAGCTCTCCACATGATTCCAATGTTCAAGCATATTTGGGAACTATGATTCTGAAAAGATAGCTCATCAAATTTTAAAAAATTATATGTACCACAAGAATGTAAAGAAAAAACACAGGTGGCAATTTATGCCTAGAAAAAAAGCAGTTTCCACAAATGACTAGCATATGTGCAAAGTTATAGACAAATATCCACCATTGTCAAGGTTCAGATAAAGCTGTTTTGTAAGGAATTAGGAACCTACAGCAACTGGCTTAGGATGCTGCTTAGCTGGGGACCAGATGGGGATAGGGTGACTCCAAGTGTGTTCGTTGGTGGTGTTTGCTTTCCCTCTGATAAACACACACTTATGAAACCGGGCAAGAGGTCAGTTTTGCTATTTTATTTTATTTTATTTTTTGTAAGAAAATAGGTAAAGTACCTACTTAACGTTTCTCTCCACCTCAAACCCACTCCCAAGAAGTGGCCTCTGATATGTTTGATGCAATGTCTATGCTTGAGCAGATGACACAGAGCCACACATAACACACGCACATACCCACATACACACGCACATACCCACATACACATGCACATACCCACATACACACGCACATATAACACATGCATGGGCACTAGTGCACCTGGACTTTCACTGATAACTTTCTCAGAGCCATCCTACTATATCAGGACATCAGATTTATCTCATGTTTAATAAATGCTTAGTTTTATTGTTCTTGTGTATCATGAGTTATTTGGACATTCACCAGTAGATAATGAGTTTTCCCTTGCTTTTTTCTATTTCAAAGAACATTGCAATAAACTCACTTGCATGTTTAGCTTTTGAGCAAACACCATTGAAGGATAAATTCTTCGAAGTGTGACTGCTAGGTTAAAAAAAAAACTGACATTGTTGGGACTTCCCTGGCAATCCTGTGGTGAAGCCTCTAAACTTCCAATGCTGGATCATGAGTTTGGTCCCTGGTCAGGGAACTCAATTCTGCAAAAAGACTGCAATGGTCATAACAAATACTCTCTTTCAACAACACAAGAGATGCCTTTCACATGGACATCACCAAATAGTCAACACCAAAATCAAATTGATTTCTTTGTAGTTGGAGAGGCTGTATACAGTCAGAAAAAATAAGACCTGGAGCTGACTGTGGCTCACATCATCAACCTCTTATAGCAAAATTCAGGTTAAAACTAAAGAGAGCAGGGAAAACCACTAGGCCAGCCAGGTACGACTTAAATCAAATCCCCTATGAGTATTCAGTGGAGGTAATAAATAGATTCAAGAGATTAGATCTAGGTAACAGCATGCCTGAAGAACTGTGGACAGAGATCCATAATATTGTCCAGGAGACGGTGAACAAAACCAAAAAAAGAGAAGGCAAAGTGGTTATCTGAGAAGGCTTTACAAATAGCTGAAGAAAGAAGAGAAGCGAAAAGCAAGGGAGAAAGGGAAAGGTGCTACTGCTAAGTCAGTTCAGTCGTGTCTGACTCTCTGCTACCCCATAGATGGCAGCCCACCAGGCTCCCCCGTCCCTGGGATTCTCCAGGCAAGAACACGGGAGTGGGTTGCCATTTCCTTCTCCAATGCATGAAAGTGAAAAGTGAGAGTGAAGTTGCTCAGTCATGTCTGACTCTGTGTGACCCCACGGACTGCAGCCCACCAGGCTCCTCTGTCCATGGGATTTTCCAGGCAAGAGTACTGGAGTGGGGTGCCACTGCTTTCTCCCACGGGAAAGGTATACCCAACTAAATGCAAAGTTCCAAAGAACAGCATGGAGAGACAAGAAGGCCTTCTTCAATGAACTGTGCATAGAACTGGAAGAAAACAACAGATGGGGAAAGACTAGAGATCTCTTCAGGAAAACTGGAGATATCAAGGGAACATTTTGCCCAAAGATGGGCACAATAAAGGACAGAATTGGTAGAAACCTGGTAGACGCTGAAGAGATCAAGGAGAGATAGAACAAATACACAAAGTACTGTACAATAAAAGATCTTAATGAACCGATTTCTACAATGGTGTGGTCAGTCACCCAGAGCCAGACATTCTGTAGTGCAAAGTCAAATGGGTTTAGGAAGCACTGCTTTTAATAAAACTGGATGTGATGAAATTCCGGTAGAGCTATTCAAAACTCTAAACAATGATGCCATCAAGGTGTTGCATTCAATATGTGAGAAAGGCCTTCTTCAATGAACTTGCATAGAACTGGAAGAAAACAACAGATGGGGAAAGACTAGAGATCTCTTCAGGAAAACTGGAGATATCAAGGGAACATTTTGCCCAAAGATGGGCACAATAAAGGACAGAATTGGTAGAAACCTGGTAGACGCTGAAGAGATCAAGGAGAGATAGAACAAATACACAAAGTACTGTACAATAAAAGATCTTAATGAACCGATTTCTACAATGGTGTGGTCAGTCACCCAGAGCCAGACATTCTGTAGTGCAAAGTCAAATGGGTTTAGGAAGCACTGCTTTTAATAAAACTGGATGTGATGAAATTCCGGTAGAGCTATTCAAAACTCTAAACAATGATGCCATCAAGGTGTTGCATTCAATATGTGAGCAAATCTGGAAGATCCAGCAGTGGCCACAGGACTGGAAAAGTCAATCCTCATCCCAGTTCCCAAGAAGGGTAGGACTAAAGAATGTGCTAACCATCAGACAATTGTACTCATCTCCCATGCTAATAAGGTCATGCTTAAAATTTTGCATGCTAGATTTTAGCATTATGCAAACCAAGAACTTACAGATGTACAAGCTATGTTTAGAAAAAGAAGAGGAATCAGAGATTAAATTGCCAACATTCACTGGATCATAGAGAAACCAAGGGAATTCCAGAAAAACATCTATTTCTGTTTCATCAGCTACACTGAAACATTTGACTATGTGAATATAACAAATTGTGGAAAGTTCTCAAAGATAGAAATACCAGACCATCTTGCCTGTCTTCCGAGGAACTTGTTGCGGATCAAGAAGCAATTGTCAGAATACTGTATGGAGCAACTGGTTGGTTCAAGACTGAGAAAGGAATACAACAGAACTGTCTGCTATCATTCGTTTGTTTAACCTGCCTGCTGAGCACATCATGAGAAATGCCAGGCTCGATGAGATACAAGCTGGAATCAAGATAACGGGGAGAAATACCAACCTCATATTTGCAGATGATACCACTCTAATGGCAGAAAGCAAAGAGGAACTAAAGAGCCCCTTGATGAGGGTGAAGGAGGAAAGTGAAAGAGACAGCTTTAAACTTAATATTAAAAAAACTAAGATCATGGCATCTGGCCCCATTGCTTCATGGGAAATAGTAGGGGACAAGGTGGAAGTAGTGGCAGATTTCCTCTTCTTGGGCTCCAAAATCACTGCAGATGGTGACTGCAGCCATGAAATCATGATTGCTCCTTGGCAGGAAAGTGATAACAAACCTAGACAAGTGTGTTGAAAAGCAGAGACATTACTCTGCTGACAAAGGTCCATATAGTCAAGGCTATGGTCTTCCCAGTGGCCATGTACAGTTGTGAGAGTTGGATCATAAAGAAGGCGTAATGCCAAAGAATTGATGCCTTTGGACTGGGGTGCTGGAGAAGACTCCTAAAAGTCCCTTGGACAGCAAGGAGAACAAATCAGTCAATCTTAAGCTAAATCAACCCTGAATACTTGTTGAAAAGACTGATGCCGAAACTGAAGCTCCAGTATTTTGGCCATCTGATTCATTGGAAAAGTCCCTGATGCTGGGGAAAATTGAAGACAGAATAAGAAGAGGGCATCATAGGATGAGATGGCTGGATGGCATCACTTGGATGCAATGGACATGAACTTGGGCAAACTTTGGGAGATGTGTTGCAGTCGATGGGGTCACAAAGAATCAGACACGATTGGGTGATTGAATAACAGTAAACTAGATCCCACATGCCACACAGTGTGGCTAAAAAATCTAAAGAAATAAAAAGCAGACACTGTCAAACTGCTCCAAAAAGGCTGCAGAAATTTATATTTTCTCGTAATAATGCAAAGTGTTCATTTCACACACATTCCTGGACACTGGTCTTTATTTTTTAACTGACTCACTTAATGGATATGTAAAGGTGCTTTGCAAATAATTACATACTATATATGTGTTGAAGAATTGATGCTTTCAAATTGTGGTGATGGAAAATACTCTTTTTTTTTTTACTTTATTTTACTTTATAGTACAGTATTCTTGAGAGTCCCTTGGACAGCAAGGAGATAAAACCAGTTAATCCTAAAGGAAATCAACGGTGAATATTCACTGAAAGAACTGATGCTAAAGTTGAAAATCCAGTACTTTGGCCGCATGTTGCAGTCGACTTATTGGAAAAGACCCTGATGCTGGGAAAGATTGAAGGCAAAATGAGATAGGATGGCAGAGGATATGATGGTTAGATAACATCTGTGACTCAATGGATATGAATCTGAGCAAACTGCAGGAGATAACTGAGAACACAGGAACCTGGGATGCTGCAGTCCATGATGTTGCAAAGATCCTGACATGACTCAGTGACTGAACAACAAGTACAGATACAAGGTATTCTGACCAATGACTTTTCTGAAAGGACCCACACCAAGAGTGGCTGTCTGAGCCTCTGAAAACAGTACCATCCAGAGGGTTTGGCTGTAATATTGTGTTGTTTTCTGGAAATAGTGTTTTGGGGCTTGGATCCTGATTCATAGGCCATGATGTTAGTCTTCCCCGGTGATGCGGTTGTAAATAATCAGTGAGAGGGAGGGACTCTCTGGCAGAGGCAGCTATCAAAGCTTTTATGCAAAACAGCTGAATACCATAGCACACAGGCCCACTCCTGACACTTGCAATGTTATTGAGTGAGCCTGAGTGAGTAATTTAGGAAGGCCTTGCCTCAGTTCTTCCTGGGTGGTTCAGATGGTAAAGTGTCTGCTTACAATGTGAAAGACCCAGGTTCAATCCCTGGATTAGGAAGACCCTCTGGAAAAGGAAATGGCAACCCATTCCAGGACCCTAGCCTGGAAAATCCCATGGATGGAAGAGCCTGATATGCTACAGTCCGTGACATTGCAAAGAGTCGGACACGGCTGAGTGACTCCACTTTGCCTCAGTTCTAGCTTCAATGATTTTATTCCATCTTCTTACCCCCCACTTTAAGACTTCATTTTAATCATTCATTTGGGGAGCTGTGAAATGGAGGCTTCAACATATATACTAACTCATTTTTATAAGTGCAAGCCTCAACCCTATTCAATAGTGCAAAATATCCTCTTTAAGTTAATATGGATTCTATTTTCTGTTCTCTGTCTTCTTTCTTTTTTTTTCCCCCAGAAAAACAAACCAAAATAGGACCACAGATTGTTCTAGTCTTCTTTGAAATTTGGGGGCAAATTGCAAGCATATTTTGTATACTAGTTGGGACCTACGGAATAGAGCCAAGAGCGTCCCCTGTTGACTATGGCTTACAAAGAAAGGGAGTCTGACTTGAAGCTCCTTTTTCTCTACCATGAGATTCACTCAGCCCAACATCACCTGGGAAAGACCTGATCCTCCTTCAAGAACCAAAGGACCTCTTTCATATCCAATGGAGCCTTACTTGTCATAAAGTTTATCACTCCTGCCTCTCCTGCACACTTCATCCCTCCAAGAAACTGTGACTAGCCCAGTAGTTTACTTGTACTTGTTTCCATCTCCCTATACCCATCTCCTAATTATGAATTCCTCAGGTTGGACCTGGGTCTTCTGCATCTTTATATCTCTAGTTCATAGCACCTCGCAAGTTGGTTGCTCATTAACATAACAAATGACATTCATAGGGTATATGGCAAAAAACACTAGTGCTCCCCAAATATTCCACAAGCTCCTACATATTTCCCAGTCTCCCTTGCACTTAAGATGGGGTCATGTGACTAGCTCTGGCTCATGGGCATAAGTGTGAGTAAAGTGATACCTAGTGTTTGCTGTCCAGGGTAGTCAAGGTGGAATGGAAGCACCACATGTGGTCTCCCCAGACTCTATGGCTGGAAGCAAAGGCCACTGAGATAGCAAAGTGGCAAGATGGAAGCAACTCAGATTCTCACCGCTGTTGAAAGTGGCCATCAAAGAAAGCAGGGTGACCTGTAGCAGACTGTTAAGGAAGTAAGAAATAAGCCTTGGGGATTTGGAGGTTAGGTGTCAAGCAAAAACTTAGCTTACCCTAACAGATGTGAGTTCACAAGTTGAAAATATAAGGAGGAGGAAAGCTCATGGAACATGACAGCCTCATTTAATAGCGAGATCTTTGCATATCCTGAAACATGTTAGTCAGGATTTATGCCATGGATTTGAGGATTCCAAGCAAAATGGGGACACAATCAGCCCCATCATATGGATGGAGAATCCAAGGCATAGAGAAATGAGGGGATTGTTCTCTAGAATTATTTGTGAGAACAGCATCGGAACACGGACCTAGATTTCATCTCAGCTATTTCTGACTACTCTTCTGGATGGAATTTCCCCTCCCCCAACATTTGTGTCCTCAGGTTTCTAGGAATAAGACTGACCAGTATTTAGACACTGGACAGACTTTGCATCCCTAAAGCTAATCCCATTGAACATTTTCTGTTTTGAAACAACATGGTGGCAAAAAGGTTAACAGCGAATTTGAATTTTATTTCTAGGCAGACATTCTGAGCCCTGGGGGAAAGTCTGCATCTACCCTGTGGCCCAGATAATGCAATATGAGGGTGAGCAAGGACATGTTAGAACATTCTGTTCTCCTCCCCCGAGACTAATTAAAATCCGTAGCATCTTTCTTGTTGACCAGGCTGACTTACTAATTGAAACAGAACTGTGATGTTTTCATTAGCTTTCTCTTATCCCTCTTGGCCTTGCCAGCAGAGAGAAAGTTAGATGATCATAAGGCTTCAAGCCTTGGAGGCCCAGGGAACAGAACTCCTCCCACCTCAAACCAATGCACCGTTGTTATGCACTGAACAAGATCCCAGAAAGGGCGGTGCAAGATTGGGAGTATGGTGATAACTTCCAATCTCAGTCTCAGTTCACCCATATAAGGAAAAGCTAAATACCAAGAGACTACCCTCAGGAGTCCTGATGAGCAATAAATCTGTCACTTTGCGTTTGCTGTTCCAGCAAACCAGCTCCTGACCTCTGCCTTCCTAATAAACCATCCCTCTGCCAGGTTGGGAGAGCTCCTGCTAACAAAGAACCAAATGTGTCTAAAAGCCATCAAGATCCCTTTCTTCCCTGTTGAGCTAGAAGGTATTTCTTCTGCACATGCAAATGGCCTATTAGTCAACCTTAGAGATTGTCCCAAATAATATCCAAGCCTCTGGGAATGGGATACATAATTTAGATGTGTGCTTTTTTCTGCTTCAATATGCAGATCTCCAAATCAGCACCCTCTATGAATTATTGATCACCCAAATGGCCCCAGAAGGAGTGGGAGCAGTCTATGTTTCAGTTGTGAGGAAGCTATGATTGACAACTTTTCAAAACAAACAACAACCAACCAGAAAGAAAACCCTCCAGGACAAAGGTTGCAGCCCCAGGACCTGTTTCTGAGTTTTCTAAATTGAAATCCAAGGCCTGGGTATGGCTGGGAAAAGCTGTTTTAGCCTTGAAGCTTCCCTCTCACCACAATAGCAGGAAGAAGCACCGGCATCAAGAGAATCACCTCAGAGGAAGGGTAAGGATGAAGCAGGACAAATGCACCGAAAGTTCTCTCAGGGAGCAGAACTGGACCTCCCTAGAAAGGAGGCTCTCCCACACGGACTCACAGGCTATCATGATGACCCAACCCAGTCCCAAGGCTTAAGAGCCTGAAATCTAGATCTGGGATCTGTTCCTCATTCCATCACTATATTACAGGTGACCCTGGGATAATAAGCTTCCCTGGTGGCTCAGAGGTTAAAGGGTCTGCCTGCAAGGCGGGAGACCTGGGTTCAATCCCTGGGTCGGGAAGATCCCCTGGAGAAGGAAATGGCAACCCACTCCAATATTCTTGCCTGGAGAATTCCATGGACAGAGGAGCCTGGTAGGTTACAGTCTACGAGGTCTCAAAGACTCGGACACGACTGAGCAAGTTCACTTTCACTTTCACTGGAATAATAAACTAGCTTCTGGATGAGAATCAGCTTAGTAAAAGAAAAAAGATAAGACTGTCATAAATCTGGTAGTGAGAGGAACATGAGAGTGCCAGAGAATTTCTTCTCATAAACGGCAATTAGATTTGTGTCCTGTGTTCTTTGTCAGTAAAAGTAAGTTTGGAATTCCTCAGAAACATCTTGCCCTAAACATCCTTCAAGTCCTTCTGTGGCAACAGGATTCTCTTGGTGGTGAATGTTTCCCTTAAATTCGGGAATAAAGGAAAAATGTTTACCCTTATCATTTCTACTCAATTTTGTACTGGAGGTCCTAACCAGTTTAATAAGGGGAGACAAAAGAGTACACAGCTGGAATTAAGAAAATTTGCTTGTATTGTAGACAACATAATCATCTATATAGTCACAAAGAATCCAACATATATCATCATTGATTTTCAAAAAAAAAATGGAAATGGATAATTTTATAACAAATGATGCTGGAACAATTGAATTATCCACATATTTTCAAAAATGAAAAAACTTTGGTCTTTCCCTCAATAATATAAACAATTAACTCAAAATGGATCATAAACAAAAATAAAGTTGAAGCTATAAAACATCTAGAAGAAAAAAGAGGAGAAATCTTTGTGCACTTGGATTAGTCAAAGATAAATTAAATAAGATATATAAAACATGCACTATAAAAGTGTGCTAAGTCACTTCAGTTGTGTCCAACTCTTTGCGACCCCATGGACTGTAGCCCACCAGGTTCCTCTGTCCATTGGATTCTCCTTGCAAGAATACTGAAGTGGGTTGCTATGCCCTTCAGGGAATCTTCCTCACCTAAGGATCAAATTCAAACACTTTTGCTTTTGGTTTTTTGTTTGTTTGTTTGTTGAAAAATATTGTTAATAAAACAAAAAAGCAAGTTACAGACTGAGAAAAATATTTGCAAAACATGCATTTAATTAAAATATGGTATCCAGAATATATAAAGAGCACTGAAAACTTAGTAATAAAATGACAAACAACTCAGTTTAAAAATTGACAAGAGTTTTGAACAGACACTTCACCAAAGATACACAAATGGAAAAGTATGTAAAAATAATTCACATCATCATTGTATATTAAGGAAATGTAAATGAAATCCACAATAAAAAACTACTGCATTCCCATTAGAAAAGCTAAAATCAAGTGTTGCTGAGGATGTGGAAGAACTGGAACAGTCTTTGCTGGCAGGAATGCAAAAATGGTACAGCCACTTTGGGAAATAATTTGTTTCTTAAGAAATGAAGCGCCAGTCTATGTTCAATACAGGATACAGGATGCTTGGGGCTGGTGTACGGGATGATCCTGGGAGATGGTGTGGGGTGGGAGATGGGAGGGGGCTTCAGCATTGGGAGCTCATGTACACCTGTGGCTGATTCATGTCAATGTATGGCAAAACCAGTACAGTATTATAAAGTAGAATAAAGTATTTTAAAAAATAAATTAAAAAAAAAATAAAGTTCAATATGAATGTACCATGACTCACAGTTCTATTCCTAGGCATTTATCCAAGAGTAACGAAAACATATGTTCACAAAGAGATTCTTATATGAATGTACATGGTAGCTTTATTTTAAATACCCAAAACTGTGAAGAATCTAAACATCCATCAACCGGTGAATGTTTATACAAACTGGTACTTCAATAAAATACTTCTTAGCATTAGAGTGTAACGAACTACTGGTGATGCAACAATATAGATGAACATTTAAAGAATTATGCTAAGTGAAAGAAGGCAGATGCAAACGCTTGTGATTCCATTTCTACGAAATTCTAAAAATGGTAAAACTGTATGTAGTGACAGGTAGAAGGTACTTCAGTGGTTGCCAAGAATATAGTGAATTGTTTTGACTTCAAGGGGGCACGAAAAATCTCTTTAAGATGTTGGGAATGTTTGGGGGATGATAAAAATGGATTCTCATGGTGCTTACATAACTATAAATATAATTACATATAAATTTGTTAAATATCTCTCATTGAAAATTGTGAATGTATGTAAATTATGACCCAAAGCTGGTTTTATATATTAACCATGTTTAATAATGTGCATGTAAAATATACCTACATATATACAATAATAAATAATATATACAATATATAACATAAATAAAATTTATTATTTAAAATGACCATATTCATGTGGAAAGGATTATAGACCACACACAGCTTGGTCCTTTTCATCACTAACAGGACATAAAAGTCTTTAGCAGGAGACTGAATTCCAGTTTCTCCTTGTGTCAGTATTGTTCTTCCTGTTGCCTCTGGGATGGTAAAAGGGTGAAAGCTTTTTCACCCTTTACTCTAAGAAACACCAGACTCTTCTAAATTCAAAATTCTTTTAAAATAGGTCCTGTATAAATACAGGCTGTCATTATTGTGCAAATCTGCAAATGGACTGAAACCTTGTGCTCTTGGGCAAGAACTGTGGAAGCGTTGGTGCCAACACAAATAGTTAATCAAAATATGTGTCTGTTGAAAAATAGAGCAGTCAGTCCTCCGGACTCTTGGCTGGCAAGGGGATCATTTTGGCTAAAGCAGTGTATGCTTCTTCTGAAGCAAAACCTCATGGGTATCCTAATAAATATGATGCAATGAAACTTGTCCTGCAGAGTAGAAGGACAAGGAAAGGGGCGCTTTCTTCTGCCATGGATCTATTTACTTTGTGTTTGTTGAGTCAAGTAGTTATTGAGAACACAGTACGTGCCTGCTACTGTGAAAGGCACTGCAGAAGATGCTAATGAGAAAGGGCAGGGGACAGACATTGGTCTGTACAACATGGTATGCTTTCAAAGTGTACTTTTAAACTCTTTAATTCTTATAAATTAATAACTTTGAATAGATATATCAGAAAGTAAGAACAAATTTAATGAGTTAAGTATGCAACTCAAGAAATCAGAAAAAGAATAAACCAAATACCCTGAAGGGAAATAAAGGAAATGAATTAATAAAGATAAAAGCAGAAATTAGTAAGTTAGGGAGAAAAGAAAACAACAGAAAAATTATAGCACAACAAACAGATCCAAAAGCTGGATCTTAGGGAGAAAAAAACAAAAAGCAAGAGCAAAAACTAGATAAATT
>SJYC01122397.1:0-24417 GCA_006408675.1 Madoqua kirkii | reverse complement strand
TTGTGATCCACACAGTCAAAGGCTTTGGCATAGTCAATAAAGCAGAAATAGATGTTTTTCTGGAACTCTCTTGCTTTTTCCATGATCCAGCAGATGTTGGCATTTTGATCTCTGGTTCCTCTGCCTTTTCTAAAACCAGCTTGAACATCAGGAAGTTCATGGCTCACGTATTGCTGAAGCCTGGCTTGGAGAATTTTGAGCATGACTTTACTAGCCTGTGAGATGAGCGCAATTGTGCGGTAGTTTGAGCATTCTTTGGTATTGCCTTTCTTTGGGATTGGAATGAAACCTGACCTTTTCCAGTCCTGTGGCCACTGCTGAGTTTTCCAAATTTGCTGGCATGTTGAGTGCAGCACTTTCACAGCATCATCTTTCAGGATTTGAAATAGCTCTACGGGAATTCCATCACCTCCACTAGCTTTGTTCATAGTGATGCTTTCTAAGGCCTACTTGACTTCACATTCCAAGATGTCTGGCTCTAGATGAGTGATCACATCATCATGATTATCTGGGTCATGAAGATCTTTTTTGTACAGTTCTTTATTCTTGCCTCAGCAGTGCCTAAACTTTAATAGTCTTTTTAATCTGAATCTGTGAGATTGAGGAGAAGTCTTAATGTGGTTTGAGCATTGCATGTTTGTAGACATCCATGTTTCTATGGACCCAGAAGTTCTCATCCCTACCACCACATAGAACTGTCAGGAACTATTTACATAAAACAAAGCTCAGGCACTCCTGGGGCCAAGTCATCAAGCTAGGGTGTCACCAGGGTGCATGTTGGTGTCCCAGGTACAGCGTTTCTATTTCTGTTCCTAGAAAATGCTGTTTTCTAAACAAAGATTCAATTCTGTTCCCAGAAAGTCTTTAAAACTTGAGGTTTTGATAAATCTCACCTACAGAGAAATAAAATGTTTCATTTTCAAGGTGCATGAAGTTCACCAATGCTGGGAGCAGGCATACACTTGTATTTCCATTCTCAGGGATGTAAGTCACTGAAGAGATAAAGAAAAAACTCCACTCAAAATATTCTGAGTGGATGCCCCATACTTAATTGTCCTAGATCCACATGTGCTGGACTGCGTATTGGCCACGAGCGGGTGCAGTGCAGTGGGTGATGTCCTAGGCAAGTTACCCTGAAGATTCTAAGAAATGGTGACTTCCTCTGCCCTCAGTAAGCCTACAACCAACCTCACGGCTACCAGCTCTCAACAGGTGACAACACATGCTGAGTGCTCCAAGCACACAGGAGCCCAGTGAGCAAATATTGACTCGCACTTTACAAATGAAGATATTACGGCATAGAGGGAAATTAACATACTCTAGTTTTCAGAATTAAAAAACCTAATATAGAGGGTATATCAGCTGTTCTGAAATTTAAAGAAAGCAGGTCAGTTTCCATGTATGCCCTCGGGAATGGTTTGCTGGGAAAGAAAGGGACATTCATCCTGACATTCCTTGAGACTAAATGGGAGTTGGAATATAGAAATCCAAGAGGGAGGGCTGTCTTGCAGTTTGAGGAGTCAGCATGAGAGAGGGTCCAATGCTAGGCAAACACAAAGCAAGATTGGGAGATGGTAGCCAGGTCAGCCTAGATCCGGAGAGATAACTTATTGTAGGATTTGATAAAATATGCATTTTGAAAACCGGTGCTAAATTGTAGAAGAAGTAGGATTCCAGGTTAAGGAACACAGACCACAGAAAGAATAGCACAGTAGCATTTATTAGTAAACCCACCATTGTGCATAAAAGGCTTTCAAGGCTTTAGGATTGAGTTTTGTGTTTTTTTGTTTTTTTTTAAAGAATGACTTCTACTGGGGGGGAAAAAAACAGCAAAATGTCCTTGACCACACTGTCAAGCAAGTTGAAATGATTCAGTGAATCTGTGGAAAACAATAAATCGTTGGTAGAATTTCCATAGCATTTAGCAGTAATCTACATGTCCAGCAAAATCATAAACAAGGGTAATGACAAGAGAGATTTATAGATACTAAACAGTACAATGCAAAAAATGAAGTTTTCCTTGAGCAAAACCAATGGTCCTTTAGTGATGAATTGGAAAAAAAGAAAAAGAAAATGCATTTTTCCAAAATTCTACAAGTCTTCTGACTTTTGCTCCCAATAAACAACTAAATCGGCTTCTGAAGTCAATATCGCCAACGTTCCCGCCACGAAAGCCAGGTAGGGTGCAAGCGCTGGTTTGGCTCCTGACCACCTTTCAGTCCTTTTGTAATCCAGCTCCAAGTACGTCTGTGCACGGACACCAAGGCGAAAGCATGCGGCGCGCAAAAGCACAAGTTATGTATTAAGAAATCACTACAATGCCAAATTTTTTTGGAATAAAAAATATATATCTTTAAGAACTTGCTGTGTTAGGGTAACTGTTTACATATTGAGGTGTTCCTCCTTTTTTTTGACTGGAACAATAAAAACAAAATTTGATATGGTCTTGGTTTCTTCTTTGTGTGTGTGTGCACGTGTGTGTCCCAAAAAGTCAACCTTTTCTACAGGTGGGAACATGAATCATTTTGAAGCGCCATAACCTGTCACAGGATCACCCAGGAAGTCAGACCTCCCGCCCATATAAATCAAGAACCATATCGTGGCTTCAGAATAACTCAGCCTCTCTCTTTCTCTTTCTCTGTGTGTCTCTTCCTCTCCCTCCCACCTCCCCTTCCTCTGCCCATAGTCAGATCCTAGCAGGGATCTGACAGGTCAGCCTTGCTCCTTCCCACACCTGCCCAACCAGGTGGGACCCATCCAGTACCCACTAGATATGTGCACCTCATGAAATATTCAGTTCAGTTCAGTCACTCAGTCATGTCTGACTGCGACCCCATGGACGGCAGCATGCCAGGCCTCCCTGTCCATCACCAACTCCCGGACTTTACTCAAACTCATGTCCATTGAGTCGGTGATGCCATCCAACCATCTCATCCTCTGTCGTCCCCTTCTCCTCCTGCCTTCAGTCTTCCCCAGCATCAGGGTCTTTTCCAGTGAGTCAGCTCTTCTCATCAGGTGGCCAAAGTACTGGAGTTTCAGCTTCAATATCAGTCCTTCCAATGAACATTCAGGACTGATTTCCTTTAGGATAGACTGGTTGGATCTCCTTGCAGTTCAAGGGACTCTCCAGAGTCTTTTCCAACATCACAATTCAAAAATATTAATTCTTTGGCGCTCAGCTTTCTTTATAGTTCAATCCTCACATCCATACATGACTATTGGAAAAACCATAGCCTTGACTAGACTGATCTTTGCTGGCAAAGTAATGTCTCTGCTTTTTAATATGCTGTCTAGGTTGGTCATAACTTTTCTTCCAAGAAGTAAGTGTCTTCTTATTTCATGGCTGCAGTCACCATCTGCAGTGATTTTGGAGCCCATGAAATATTACCATATGTAAAACAGCTCATCAGTGGGAGTTTGATGTATGACATAGGGCACCCAAAGCGCAGGTTCTGTGATGAAGTGGAGGAATGGGTGGGGGGGGGAAAGGGAGGCGTGTATGCCTGTGGCCAATTCAAGTTGATGTATGACAAAAACCATCACAATACTGTAACAACAGCAATAAAAGATGGAAGGGACCTCAGGACTCCCAGCAGTTCACAACTGCTTGCCACAGCTCTGTCTTTTTGGATTTTTTTTTTTTTTTTTTTTTCCCTGTAGCATGCAAGATCTTAGCTCTCCGACCAGGGATGACCCCTCCACCTCCACTCCCCCCAGCGGAAGCACAGAGTCCTACCCACTGGACCACCAAGGAATTCCCTTAAGTATCTTCACTAGAGGACTTCAACAATATTTGACAAGGTCCAATGTTGAACCCAAGAATCATTCTAAAGAGAGGGTTTTCCATGGTCTCAGTTTTCCACTTTGCAAGGGCTTGACTCTGGCCAAATCTGGCACCTCAGCTCTGACTCCAGAGGGCTTGGCTGCCCAACCTTTCCAGGGAGGCACAAACCAAACCCGTGGGTCCAGCCCAGGCGCCTCACACCACAACATGCATGGGAGACGCCTTGTGAAATACACCTGGGTTAGTTCGCCAGTGATGGCAGATGGGCAGCCGTCACCCACAGCTCAGGGGCCTCAGTGTTCTCAGCTCAGGGTCACAGATTGGTGGTCACACGAGGACAGCCCCATGAACTGCTGACGGTGTTACAGAAACCTTTCCATTGGACCTGGGGTATTACCCTTTTTCTAAAAATGCAGTGTGCTAAAACTATTTCAGGAATGGAGTTAATATGGCTCATTTATAAGATAGTGTCTTCCTGTGTTTCTGGGTGTGATATCAAAGTGCTGGCTTCTCTCATTCTTTCTCATACCCTCCCACCCTCTCCCTCTCTGTTTTTTAAAACAGTTTTACACTACAATATGTTCATGACATTTTTAACAAATGTCTTGGGCAATTGGTAAATATGTACGTGTGTGTGTGTGTTCAGTCACTTCAGTCATGTCTGACTCTTTGCGACCCTACGGACTGTAGCCTACCAACCCCCCTGTCCATGGCATTCTCCACGCAAGAATACTGGAGTGCATGGCCATGCCCTCCTCCAGGGGATCTTCCTGACCCAGGCATCGAACCCACATTTCCTGTGTCTCCTGCGCTGCAGGTGAATTCTTTGCCACTGAGCCATTGCGGAAGACCTATATACATATATATAGACCGCACACATATCTGGGTCTTTTCCCAGAGGCTGTGGTCCTCATCTACTCTGGTGGTTTCCAAACTAAACTGCAGAAACTTTTTGCTGACGAAACTCTCAAGCAGGAGCACACTATTTAAATCAGACAGAAGTGGAGTTGCCTGGTTGTAGCAGGAGGGGCAATTATGAGCCCTGTCCCTCACCCTCAAGTGCCCTGGGCCCTGTCCTCCGGGCCCAGGTCAATAATCACTGCTGTGCAGCATGACATGCAAACTCCTTGCTGGGCGCATAAGGATGGGCCCGTATGCCACCCCACAAGCCCCCTTTACCAAATATCTACATTCACCAACAGGGCACACTCTCCCAGGCCACCTAGACATTGAAAACATTGCCTTTTCCTCTTGGTATGTGAATCTGAAGCCATGCAGGAAGCTCAGACATCCTTCCCTGACTCCCCTGACCCCAGCAGGCTTCCAAATCTCTATCCTGAGAGCTCATAAACTAGCACTGCACTGCACATTAACCCTTCTTGTCTGTTGTCCCCAGCAGGCAACAAACTCCTTACAGCCAAGGATTGTCTCACCTATCTGTCCTCAGCACCTTCCATAATACTTGGCACTCAGTTGGTGCTCAATGCTTTTTTTGTTGGATGGATGAGTAAATGAATGGATGGATGGATGAGTGGGTGGGTGGGTGGATGAATGGATGAGTGGGTGGACAGATGTTTGTATGGATGGATGAATGGATGGGTGGGTGGATGAGTGGATGGATGAGGGAGTGGATGGATGAGGGAGTGGATGGATGGATGAGTAGGTGGACGGATGTTTGGATGGATGAATGAATGGATGCATGGATGGATGGATGGATGAGTGGATGGATGGATGTTTGGATGGATGGATAGATGGATGCATGGATGGATGGATGGATGAGTGGATGGATGGATGTTTGGATGGATGGATAGATGGATGCATGGATGGATGGATGGATGAGTGAGTGGACGGATGGTTGGATGGATGGATGAATGGATGGATGATGAGTGGGTGGACAGATGTTTGGATGAATGGATGCATGGATGGATGGATGGATGAGTGGGTGGATGGATGCTTGGATGGGTGTTTGGATGGATGGACAAGGATGTTTTAACTCCCTCGTGGTGCCTTGGACCCTCCTTTGAGAATCAGGAGCCTGCACGCCGCCGGTAGCTGTGCAAAGACGGCACAGGCTGCAGCCTCCCCCTGGTTTGGGGAAGGTTCCACAGCAGACTACTGGCAAACCACCAGAGGACCATCTTTACTCTGTGCATGTTCACCGCACAAAGAGCAGCAAGCAGATTCTTTACCGCTGTGCCACCTGGGAAGCCCACTTAATCCTTATAGCCCTGTGAAATCAGTAGTATTAGTCTGATTTTCTAGCCGAGAAAACAGAGGCTCAAAGATTATAACACTTAGTCCTAAATGGCATGGCAAGCTATTACTACAATGATAATATCGAACTGGAAGCTATACTGCCTGTTACATGTTAAACTCTAGGAGACGATCCAGCAAATTCATGTTGAGAAGCAGAAATGGAAACCACAACCAACCATCACTACCCATGCAGTGACGGGGTCACTAGGCTCCAGCCGGGAAGGGGCAGCGGAAGCTTAGCCAAGGAGCTGAGACCAGCAGGGACTCAACAGCGGCGGCGATGAAGGAAACCAGATGACGTGGGTCAGCGGTCCCGCCACTAACTCCAGGTATGGCTGAGTCGAGTCTCTCCCCAGACTGGCATCCAGCAGCCCAGTGGTAGGCAGAGATGGGGAAGGCTGGCCAGGACCTGACTGGTCCAGGGACACTGGTCAGCTGCCTAATCAAGAGGCCCAAACCCCATAGGAGCCCACTCCTCGTCCACTGCGACCCCGCCTCTGGCCTCATCTCCATCCCGCGGGACTTCTTTCTCCCCAGGGATAGGCAGGGTTTCTCGGGACCAGGGCGGTGTCTGTCACACTCCTATCACATGTGCTGAGCACATGTGAGCTCCGTTGGCATCTGATAAGTGATGAAACTCGGGAATCCCCTGTGTTTACTGTCCAGCTCCTCTGCCCCCACCCAGAGGCAGGGAGATGGGGCCTCCTGCAGGCATCTGTACCTGTGCTGGTCCCCACCAGACTCCCCTCTTCACCTTCACCTTCACCTTCACCTGGGAGAGTGGCTGGAATCTTTATCCACCGCTTCCTTCCCTGATCGCTCAGTTGGTAAAGAATCAGCTTGCAATGCAGCAGACCTTGGTTCGATCCCTGGGTGGGGAAGATCTGCTGGAGAAGGGATAGGCTACCCACTCCAGTATTCTTGGACTTCCCTTGTGGCTCAGCTGGTACAGAATACACCCTCAATGCAGGAGACCTGGGTTCGATCCCTGGTTGGGGAAGATCCCTTGGCGAAGGGAAAGGCTATCCACTCCAGTATTCTGGCCTGGAGAACTCGATGGACTGTATATCTATGGGATCGCAGAGTTGGACACGACTGAGTGACCTTCACTTTCACTTTCTTAATGGAGCCACTTTTCACCCAGCCTCCTCCCCAGCCCAGCCAGGTGACCAGTCTTATCTTGATAAAAATGCCCCAGGTAAGCGCCGCTCCGTGTGAAGCCACCCAGACTTAAAGCCTTCACACAGCTATTGGTTTGGCTCAGGACGTCACGGGTCAGGAGTCAGGGAGGGCAAGCAGGGATGGTATATCTCAGCTCCAGTGAGCTGTCCGCTGGGTGCCCAAGGACATTCCTGGTCACTGGACACAGGCTTTTCCCACCCCATGGGCATCTCCAAGTATCCCACTCCTTACAAGACAGGTACTTCCAAGAGGCAGGATGCCCCCACCATTCAATGGAGGGCAGCACCTATGTTAGCCAGCAGGGTTCTTGGATTCTTGACTCAGCAGAAATTCTTAAAAGGCCCTGGGTCCAGAAGATCCCCTGGAGGAGGAAATGGCAACCCACTCCAGTATTCTTGCCCAGGGAAATCCCACGGCCAGAGGAGCCTGGCGGGCTATAGTCCATGGGATCGTGAAGAGTCGGACACAACTGGGCAACTGAGCAAGGATTAAGGGTGATAACAGATACGAAATTCCTTGCACCTGTGTGTAAATGTGCTAGAGGGACGGTTTCTGCTGTGACTGTGCCATCATATAATCAGAGGCCAAAAAGAGAGAAAACCAACTGTTCGCTCTGAGTCTACAGAAGTGGAAAAGCAATTGAGCTGAGCACAAGCACAACAGACCAGACTGGGAATTTGGATAAGGCTTTACTGGGACTCTGGGGCATTTGAAATGACCCTGATGCTGGGAAAGATTGAAGGCAGGAGGAGAGGGGACGACAGAGGATGAGATAGTTGGATGGCATCACTGACTCCATGGGCATGAGGTTGAGTGAGCTCGGGAGTGGGTGCTGGACAGGGAGGCCTGGCGTGCTGCGGTCCATGGGGTCACAGAGAGTCGGACACGACTGAGAGATTGCGCTGAACTGAACTGGGACTCGTGCTGCCGCAAGAGGGACGGAGAACAAGTAACAGGCTCCCCTTGCTCACTCCCCGAGGGAGGTAAGCTGGCTCCTTAAATGAGGTGGAGGGAGGAGCAGGTGGGTCGGGCCCAGAGGGGTGGCTGAAGGGGCCTGCCCACCCCCTGCCTGGTGCTGTGTGCAGGGGTCACAGCGCAGTAGCCTGCTTTTCTCCCAGCACCGCAGACATGGCAACGGATCCGTGGCCTTTCTTGTATCTTATTGTTTAAATTGGCCCCAACTGTGCCTGCGTGCAGTTCTCTTTAATCCATTATAGTTTCTTTGCATCTGTTCCTGGAGAAGACCTTTGTTCAGGTGCCAGCACTCCAGTAAAGACCCCGGGTGCCAGCCTGTTCACCAGGAGCTGAACCACTTATCACCACATTCTGTTGGCCCAGACAGTCACAGTGCCCACCTCAACCCCAGACTGTGGAGCCAGACTCCGCTCTGTCATGGTGCGGCGGGGGTGGGGGGTTGGTGGGCAGGTTCACTACCCACCGCCACCCAATTAGAAAAACCCTACCTGCCTGCTTTGCAGCGCACTGCGGTTTCCTTCCAATCCACTTGAAGCTCCATCTAGAAGGACCCCATGAAAGGTTTAACACTTCAGCCCAGGTTACATGGTGCCAACGCCCCCTTCTAAGTTCCAACAGTATGCACTGAGGCCCCTGCTTAACTTTCTCCACATTCACACATTCCTTCTCTCACCAAAAAAAAAAAAAAGCAATGAGAAAAATAGAACCTCGTCATATTAATAACATCCCAGCTAGAGCATTTAGAGTGTCTCCTTCGTGACAATGCAACAGGCAAGATCTCTGTTCAGGTCTGAGCTCAAATCTGACCTCTGTTCACTCCTGAGCTTTTCACCTGTGCTGAAATCACAAAGAGCGGCCTTATAAAACGATCTTTGTAATGAAAAAGAAGGCAACGCACAGACACAGAGAACAGATCGGTGGCGAAAGTAGGGGAGAGGTGAGGGGCAGAGTAGGCAAAGGGGATTAGGATGTACAAACTGTTCTGCGTAAGATAAGCTACAGTGGGGCTTCCCTGGTGGTCCCCTGGATGAGACTCCAGGGGCCTGGGTTCAGCCCCTGGTCAGAGAACTAGATCCTGCTCGCCAAAACTGAGACCTGGAGCAGCCAAATAAATAAATGCATTTTTTTAAGCTACAAGAGTATATTGTACAACATGGGGAATATAGGCAATATTTATAACTATAAATACAACCTTTAAAGTTGTAAATCACTCTATTGTACACCTATAACTTATATTGTACTATATTGTACACCTGTTATATTTCAATTGCCAGCTTCCCAGGTGGCACTAGTGGTAAAAAAAAAACCTGGCTGCCATGGCAGGAGACAAGAGACGCAGGTCTGATCCCTGGGTCGGGAAGATCCCCTGGAGGAGGGCATGGCAGCCCACTCCAGTATTCTTGCCTGGAGAATCCCATGGACAGAGGAGCCTGGCGGTCTACAGTCCATGGGGTCGCAAAGAGTCAGACACGACTGAGCGACTTAGCACACAGAGCACATACTTCAGTTAGCAATTTCTTAAATAGTAAGTTAAGCTGAATCACACACACAAAGAAAGATCTTTACTTCTGTGAGATGCATAACGGGCCCTAACAAGCCCTAGATGGGAGAAGCCCAAGATAAGAAATCCAGTCAGACAGGTTCCCAGGCTGGCCCTAGGACACAGCTTGACCAAGTAATTGATGTCAAACAGGTCCCAAACACAGTCTGGGGAGTCTTGTCCACTCCTGAAAATGCCAGAGGCAGACCATCAACACCAAAGATGCGAGACGCAAGTTAGTGGGGCCCACCAGCCCTTCTCTGCCCCACAGCAGAGTCGCCAGCAGCCGGAGGAGAACCAGCCTGGGGCTGTGCCTTCACCCACTCTGAGCCGAACGGGACACTCACGCACCCGTAGCTCCCGTCTCTGTGCACAGAGAGATGAGCCTTTGAGTGCTGCAGTGCTGCATAAACCCCTAGGGCATATGAACAAAACACCACGAGTTCCTGAAAGGAAGGGATTCTTGGCCATAATTGCTTTCCAGGTCCTGCTCTCTAAGGGCTGCCAAGACCTGGAGGTCTATTCTGTGTGCACAAAACCAGCAGAATGAAATCCCCCCACAAAGCCCAAGAGGGCATGCAAACAGACAACAGAGCTGAAAGGGGGAAGAACAGAAAGGCTTTGGCTTGAGCATTTTTGGAGCCCCACCAATTCCTTGATTTATAGGTTGTGGTTATCTCTATGCTGTTTTCAAATTCAAAGTGTTTTGCTTTTGAACATTCTAAAAATTTTTTTTAATTATTTACCCTCTCAGGAGCCACAGCACTGAGACGTGGCTTTGGTTTCATCGTAGGGCACTTGGGATGATGGGTGTGTGGTGCGGGGGTTGGGGGGGCCGAGGGCAGAGTGGAAGGAAGATGTGGAGAGATGAGTCTGCAAGAGGTCAGGGAAATCCGGCCGAGGGCAGGGAAGTTCTGAGCTGCCGTGGACCCTGGGGGAAGAAAACAGAGGAAAATTCTCCAGTCTAGTCAGTCTGTCTGGGGGCCTGGATGAAAGAGCTTCCAGGCCACCCAGGCAGGAGTGTGTGCTCATCCCTTGCTGACCCTCCCAGAAAGCCATGTCCACCTGGAAACTCAGAATGTGACCTTGTTTGGAAATAGAGTCTTTGCAGACATAATTAGTTAAAGTTAAGATCAGATCATTCCTGCCAGGTGGCACCAGTGGTAAAAAAAAAAAAAAAATCTTCCTGCCGCTGCAGGGGACATAAGAGACATGGATTCAATCCCTGGGTCAGGAAGATCCCCTGGAGAAGGAAATGACTACCACTCCAGTATTCTTGCCTGGAGGATCCCTATGGAAAGAGGAGCCTGGAGAGCTACAGTCCATAGGGTCGCAGAGTCGGACACAACTGAAGCAACTTAGCGGGCACACAAGATGAGATTACAGAGGACTTCCCTGGTGGTCCAGTGGTTAAGAATCTGCCTGCCAATCCAGAGGATAGCAGTTCAGTCCCTGGTCCGGGGAGATCCCAGGTGCCGAGGAACAACTGAATCTGTGCTCCACAGCTATTGACCCTGTGCTCTCAAACCCACGAGCAACAGCTACTGAGCCGCGATCTAGAGTCCGTCCTCTGCAGCAAGAGAAGCCACCGCAAAGAGAAGCCCATAGACAGCAGCCAGAGCCCTCACAAAGCAATGCAGACCCAGCGTGGCCGCAGAGAGGTAATAAGATGCCCTTATTTCAAACCCGAGATCGTGGGGTGGCCCTCAACGCAGTGGCTAGTGTCTTTTTATGAAGACGAAAAGACAGACTCAGAGGTCAAGGCCAAGGGAAGACAGAAACAGGTTGGAAGGATGTTGCCACAAGCCAAGGAATGCCGGGAGCTACCAGAGACTGGAAGAGACAGGCAGCCTCCTCCCCCAGAGCCTCCAAGGGCGCCCAGGGTTGTCAAGACTCTGATGTTGGACTTCTGGCTCCAAAATAGCGAGGCCTGTTAGAACTTTCCAGGTGGCCCAGTCGTTAAGACTCCGCACTTCCACGGCAGGGGCACAGGTTCAATCCCTGATCAGGGGACTAAGATCATGAATGTTGTGCAATGTGGAAAAAAATGAACAATACAGGTCTGTGTTTTAACCACCCCATCCATGAACACTTGTTCCAGCCACCTCTGGGAACTGAATACAAAGCCCAGACCCCCGTGTGTCCATTCAGCAAAGGGAGGGAAATCCAGAAGGAGAAGCGCCCACACTGAGAAAGGCGGGCACGCCATCAGGGCGTCAGGGAGCCTTGACGGCGTGCCACCCCTCCAACCTGTTTCTGTCTTCCCTTGGCCTTGACCTCTGAGTCTGTCTTTTCCTCTTCATAGAAAGACACTAGCCATTGCATTGAGGGCCTACCCCGTGATCTCGTTTTTTGAGGTTCTGGTCCTGACGGCGTGATCTCGTTTGTGTTTCCCCTTGCTCTCAGGAGACCCCCAAGGTCATGATTCTCCAGTCTGGACAGGAGTGATTCGATCCGTGTCTGGGCTCCACCAAGAAGATTCTGCAGGAGAGTCCCAAAGGCATCAGGACAAAGACGATTCCCCTTGGGAGTTTTCCATATGACAGGCACCGTTTGCAAGCTTCATAGGGAGAGAACCAAAGAGCACGTGACCTCTCTTCCGCCCCAACAACCAGGTGGGTGGTAGCTACTGGTACCCCGTGGAACAGCAAGGAGACGGGAGCACCAAGGTTAGAGGTTGCCCTCCAACCTGCCCCTTAGAGGTTCTTTGGAGGCTATGCCAGGGTCAAACCCAAACTGTTGGACTCTGGGTGGGAAGGCTCTTCTCTACTGTCCAGGCTAACTGTCCCCAAAGCAGAAGGCATTGAGAAGAAAGCAGGGGCTGAAACCCACATGGGAATTCCCAGTGGCCACTTGGGAAAAAGGACATTCCAGGTAGAGTCTACAGAAGAGGGCAGCAGGGAGGCAAAAGGGACCCAGGACAAAGAATTCAGGGACCTGCTGTTATCCACCAGAGGGAATGACTTGCATAACTTGGAACACAGTCAGAACATAAACCACTTGTAGAGTCCTCGGTAGCCTCCACGGTTCAGCAGATAAATGGTGCTAAACCTTGAAGGCTGTCATCCTTCAAGGAGATAATGAGATGACTGCAAAGGTCAACCACACTCTGAAGCGGAACAATGGAAGTGGGCCAGAAAAGGGGCGATGGCTCTTCCTGCCTGAATCTGTGTTTAGTTATGCTTTTCTGACACCTTTTTAAAAACAGAAATACACAGTGTTGACAAAGCTATGGCAAACCCAGACAGCGTATTAAAAAGCAGAGATATCACTCTGCCAAAAAAGGTCTGTATTGTCCAAACTATGGTTGTTCCAGTAGTCATGTGAGGATGTGATAGTTGGATCATAAAGAAGGCTGAGCACCGAAGAACTGATGCTTTCAAACTGTGGTGCTGGAGGAGACTCTGGAGCGTCCCTTGGACTGCAAGGAGACCCAACCATTCCATCCTAAAGGAGATCAGTCCTGAATGTTTATTGGAAGGACTGATGCTGAAGCTGAAGCTCCAATACTTTGGCCACCTGATGCTAAGAGTTGACTCATTGGAAAAGACCCTGATGCTGGGCAAGACTGAAGACAGGAGAGGGGACGACAGAGGATGAGATGTTGGATGGCATCACTGACTCAATGAACATGAGTTTGAGCCAATTCTGGGAGACAGTGAAGGACAGGGAAGCCTGGCATGCTGCAGTACATGGGGTCACAGAGTTGGTCCATGAGCAACCGAACAGAAACAGTGTTGAGATTTGTTTTGCCTACTTCTGGCTGCAATCCATCCTCCAGGGCTCACAGTCTGTCTGCAGGAAGCCAGAGCACAGGCTTAGGAGGAACCTAAAAAGCAATCTCCTCTTCTCATCCACAGATGTCCTGGGACCCCACGAGGGAGAAAGGGGTCTGGGGTCCTTCAGGAGGTCTTCACACCCAGCAGGAAGGAGGGCAAGGGGCACAGCTCCACTACGAGGAAGACAAAGGCATCCAGAACTCCCTGACCTTGGACAACAGAGCCAGGGCAGGCTGTGCAGACTGCTGGCCACGTCACCTGCTTCAGCGGCTCGGGACACCCTAGGCTTACACACACTTCCGTGGGCTGTTCAAGGGGCAGGATCAGGGCTCCACCAGGTAAGAACCAGGGCTAACCTGGGGGCAGGACCAGGATTCACCTGGGGGACCAAGGCTCACCTGGGGGCTGGACCAGGACTCACCTGGGGAGAGTATAAAGCCCAGATGGGTCTGGAAACATACTGTGAGACCTACTGCTTGTCAGAGGGCACTGATGCATCCCTGACTCCACCTAGCTATACATGGCTTCCTTTTCCCTGAAATCCTCTAGCACATGGAGACCCAGCATTGTAAGGACTTGTATCAGAAGGACCGAGTCCCATCCCTCAGGCCATAAGGACATGTGGATGGTTGATTGTTCCCTTTCCAGCAGCTGCAGTCAGACGCAGGACCCAGACCTTTTCCCATTAGTTCACCAACCCCTTGTGGCTCAGCAGGTAAAGAATCCGCCTGCAATGCGGGAGACCTGGGTTCAATCCCTGGGTCGGGAAGATCCCCTGGAGAAAAGGAAAGGCTACCCAGTCCAGTGTTCTGGCCTGAAGAATTCCATGAACTGTATAGTCCATAGGGCTGCAAAGAGTTGGACACTACTGAGCGACTTTCACTTTCACCAACACCACTTCTGTGCACAACGACTCACACCCAGGATGGTGCTGTTCTGTGTTAAGCCCTGGAGGACACAGCAGCACGAGGTTTCATGCAGCTGCTCTGGGCTCCGGGGAAGGCAGGTGCAAGTCTGCCACACTCTGTGCATCTCGCAGCAAGTCACTCAACCTCTCTGAGCCTCAGCACCCTCAGCAGGATCTTGAGTGGTCTTGTCAGGATGGATGGGGAGAGAAGGCTTAGCTAAGTGCCTGGATCACACCAGGATTCAACAAGTATAGTCAAGAAATAAATCATCAGTTCCTTTCAAGTTGCTGCAGTAGAAAAATCCAAGTTCCCTACTGGTCCACTCAAGAGAAGCTGAGTGGAGAACCCCAGAGAAGGGACAGAGGAGCGACTCGTGGCTCTCCCAAGGCCCATCCTTCCACCCTCCTCGCCCATCAGAGACCGAGTCAGACCAGGCTTTGCACTGTCTCCCTGGCTCTCCCCGTTGCCGCCCTGCCACCGGGGCCACCCTTGGCGCTGCACAGCGTGGAGAGAAAGACGCCCCAAATACAGCTTCGTTTTCCTGACCCTGAAAAGTTTGGGAACACCTCCCCAGAGCCGAAACAGTCCCTCCTGGAATGTGGTTAAGGGGAAAGGCAACCCACCCCACCCGACCAACTTGACTTCCCAGACTGTAATGTCAGCCTCCTGGAGGAACTGCTCAGCACAAGCAACTTCCTCTAAGTCTAGAGTCTTAAGCCCTTCGCGCATCCATCCTTCAAAAAAAGAACTAGGACGAAGCAAAGCAGGCTGCCCACCTGACCGTGTTTAACACAGGAAGTCCTGCTTGTGGGCACCTGATTCCAGAGTAAGAACCGTACCTTCTTGACCTCCAAATACGGGGCCCTGGGCTAAGTGCTTAACATGCGTTAACTCATGAGATTCCCCACAACACCTGATGAGCAAAGTTTATTATCCCCATTTTAGAGATGAGGCAACTGAGGCTCAGAACATATCAGGAACCTGCCCTGGTTTCATGGCTATTAACTGCAAGAAGGAGAGCCAAGAAGCTAGTCCACCCTCAGAGTCAGCACTCACACAAAGCGCTCAGGGTGTCCTCCCAACATGTGTTCAGATCCCTCGATGTCCATACACCCACAGTCCTAAAGCTAACAGAAATTTCTGGAAGCTCTGAAGGCTTGAATGGCAATAATCTGTCCATAAAATGCTTGTTTCTGTGAGGGAGGGCCATCAGAATAGCTGGCCGCCTCATCTGTCACCCCCAATTAGGAGTGTCCCCATTATTAAGATGGAGGAAACTGAAGCAGCCACTTCTAATTATTTCATTAGCAACCCATTGAGCTTCTCACCATCCCGAGACAAATATTTGGGGCATAATTAAATGCCATCATGTCTTCCGTAAAGTTGCTCTCATGTGAGCTAATTCAGCACCTAAAATAAGAAGATTATGCATATTAGGTGAAAATGGAAAATCTTATAGAAAAGAAAAAAAGAAGCAACTTCTGCTTCCTAGAAGAGTTCTCTTTTCAGAGAGGGGGGCCCTACCTCTGCACAGATAGAGCGAGAGACTCCATGCAGCTGAGAACCAGAGGGCTCACCGTTTCATCACTGAGTTTGATCCAGATTGAAAGTGAAAGTGAAGTCTCTCAGTCGTGTCCAACTCTTTGTGACTCCACGGACCGTAGCCTACCAGGCTCCTCCATCCATGGAATTTTCCAGACAAGGGCACTGGAGTGGGTTGCCATTTCTTTCTCCTGAGGATCTTCTCAACCCAGGGATCGAACCCAGGTCTCTCGCATTGCAGGCGGACGCTTTACCATCTGACCCAACAGCCAAATCCTTGCAACATACCACACTGTGACTAGTGCCTGGCGGTGCACTCCCTAAGAAGCCAAACGCGAAGACACAAGACGGCACCCCGGAGCTTTGCACTGTGTGGTGTCGGCACAAGGGAGGGGGCAGCAGAGCCCCCAAGACACCCTGACACCTTCACCCGATGTTACCGAGTTGAGTCAGCAGGATCCCCGCCCTGGCGACACCCTAATGAGCCAGCTCGGCTCATTTACCCTGAGGATCACAGAGCATCAGTATGGGGCAGGATGGGGTGCAGGGCTGCGGGACGCCACCCTCCACCTGCTCTCAGGCTGAGGGGTTGGGGCTGCTGACAGTGCCTAACAAAGGGCTGACCCGCTCCTGCTGCGTTTTGAGAAGATTCCTCTCAGAGCCGAGGAGCCGGGGAGGCTGAACAAGGCTGTTCATCCAGAAAAGGGCCACTGGATCGCCGCTGGAGGAAGGATAAAAAGTGATGGAGGGACTGAGCGAGGCCTCATCAGGACCCAGGAGGGGAGGAAGAGGCAGGAGCTGGGGTGACTTGGAACATGGAGATCGCGAGACTGGTGTGGCCAGTCTAAGGGCGATTCGAGGTCAGTTCAGCACCATCCCTCCCTCTCAGACTTCCAAATGCAAACGCTTCGTTCAACTGAGCACTGGGAAGCATGGGGTTTCAACCCTCCGCAGAGAAAACCATCCTTGGATTCAGAGACAACACGATGCTGAACGGACCGTGCATCTTCGGCCGATCCCCAGGATGCTGGTTTCCAGGCCAGGCTGAGAGGGGGTCAGGACAGGAAACACGCTGGGGAGGTTCCTCTGACTTTGCCAAGCGGTAGCTGCAGACCTTTGTCATCATACTGCTGCTGCTGCTGCTGCTGCTAAGTCACTTCAGTCATGTCTGACTCTGTGCAGTCCCATAGACAGTAGCCCATCAGGCTCCCCCGTCCCTGGGATTCTCCAGGCAAGAACACTGGAGTGGGTTGCCATTGCCTCCTCCATGTCATCATGCTAACCTCTGGCTTTTCTGTTTTGTTTTGAAAACAAGTCATTTATGGAGCTAAACCAATTTCTCCCTTTTACCTTTGCTGCCAGTGGACACCGTCTTCGATGCTTCCCTGGGGCCAGGACAGAGTTATTTCTCAGTCTTTTCATCAGAAATGTTTCTTTTCTTTTGTAACTGTTCTGCTACCCTGTGCATTTACCTTTAGAAGCTTATCCAAGCTTTTCTGAAAGCGAGCAAGGATGCTCTACCCTGTGCGGCTGCCTCTGTGTGTCCAAGAGCTCAGAGCGAGGAATCAGACACACGGGAAGCCCACCGCCTGGTGACCCCACCTCACACGCAGTAAGAGCAAGGTTCCTGTGTGGGTCCCCTTGTGTTCCCTGAAAGGTATTGGAGGTCTTAGCCTATGGGTACCGGTGAATGTGACCTTATATGTAAATAGGGTTTTTGAAGATATACTTAAAGTCCTATTGGAGTAGGCTAGGCTCTGGATCTAATATGAATGGAGTCTTTATAAGAAGAAAAGAGACACAAAGGCAGGGGCCCATACGAATGCACCGGCAGGACATCAAGTGACAACCACACAGAGGGACGATGGTTGTGAGATGACTGGGTGTGGACGGGTGGCGGAGGGCAGAAATTAGAATTACGCTGCTGGAAGACAAGAAATGCCCAGGATGGCTGGCAACCAGAAAGGGAGCAACCGTGGCCCTGGTACAACCTTGATTTCAGACTTCTGGTCTCCAAAACCGTGAAAGAATACATTTCTGACGCTTTAAGCCACCCAGTTTGTGATCTTTTGTTACAGCAGCCTCAGGAAACGGATACAGTCCTTCATCCAGGAGCGGACGCCGCCCCGAGCCCCAGGCTCCATACTGGCCCCCTGTGCTTGCTTGCTGCTCCTCCCCAGGGTCTTGGAGACCACCACGAGTCTGGGCAGCTCTTCCCCAACATCCAGCACATGTAGGACTTGTTTCCTCACATCCTTCAGGTCTGCTCAGACCTCACCTTCGAAGGGAAGCCCTCCTGACTGCTCTCTGTATACAAACCACCCACTCCTGCCCTCTGTACGCTACAGTGCCTACCTGTTACAGACTGAACTATCTCCTATCCCCCAAATATGCTGAATCCTAACCCCTATTTACTCAGAACCTTATTTGGTGATAGAGACTTCACAGAAGGAATCAAGTTAAAATGAGACCATTGTTGTGGTGGGGGGGGTGGTCCAAACCCCACACGGGGGCTTCCCTAGTGGCTCAGACAGTAAAGAATCCACCTACAGCGCAGGAGACCTGGATTCAACCCCTGGGTCAGGAAGACACCCCCCTCTGCCCCCCTGGAAAAAGGAATGGCGACCCACTCCAGCATTCTTGCCTGGAGAATCCCAGGGACAGAGGAGCCTGGTGGGCTACAGTCCATGGGGTCCCAAAGAGTGGGACACGACTGAGCGACTAACAAAACAACCTGTATGACTGTGTCCTTGTGAAAAGGGACATTTAGACACAGAGGCAGACACACACAAAGGAAAGCGGGCGTGAAGGCAGTGAAAGAAGATAACATCCACAGGTCCAGGAAGGAGGCCTAGAGTCCCCTTCACGGCCTCAGGAAGAACCCACTCTGTCGGCACTGATGTCAGACCTCCGGCCTCCGGCAGAGAGAGGTGGCACGGTCCTGCTGTTTAAGCCGCCCAGTCTGTATATTGGCGAAGGCAGCACTCACAAACTAACACACTTTCTGATCTGCTACATGCTTCCTTCTTCTTTCTTTTTTCCCTCTTAGAATCCAACCCCACGTGGGCAGGGACTTTTTACACTGTATTTACTCTGGTCACCACCCAAGTGCTTGCAACAATGTCTGATATGAAGCAGCTGTGTGATAAATGCTTGGAATAAATGAATGAATGTGTTCACTGCTCCCTCCGTAATCGGCACCACACTTACATTAGGTACAATCCGGAGCGATTTTTTTTTCTCCTGACACTAAATACGAGATGTCTTCTAACGCACCACTTGTCCAGCTCTCCAACACCAGCTGGTGGCCAACAATTCAATTCAATTCTAACACTGTCTACCTAGAGTCAGTGAAAGGGGTCCTTTGGTCCCTCAAGACTGTCCCCATTTCAGACTTCAGTCACAAGTCCTGGGCCACCCAGTCTTCCGACAAATGGCTGTACATCAGAGGTGCCTGCGGCCCGTCTGCAGGTTTGACAATCCTCTAGCACAGCTCACAGGACTTCAGGAAGGTGCTTCCCTTACTACCGCTGTTTGTTGTTTCATCACTAAGTCGTGTCTGATCTTTGCAACTCCCTGGACTGTAGCAAGCGAGACTCCTCTGTGCATGGGATTCTCCAGGCAAGAATGCTGGTTCAGATTCAGATTCAGATGAGTCCTCAGTCATGTCTGACTCTTTGCGACCCATGGACTGCAGCATGCTAGATCTCCCTGTCCATCACCAACTCCCAGGGTTTATTCAAACTCATGTCCATTGAGTCAGTGATCCTACCATCTCACCCTCTGTTGTCCCCTTCTCCTCCTACCTTCAGTCTTTCCCAGCATCAGGGTCTTTTCAAATGAGTCAGTTCTTCACATCAGGTGGCCAAAGTATTGGAGCTTCAGCCTCAGCATCAGTCCTTCCAATGAACACTCAGGACTGATCTCCTTTAGGATGGACTGGTTGGATCTCCTTGCAGTCCAAGGGACTCTCAAGAGGCTTCTCTAACACCATAGTCCAAAAGCATCAATTCTTCAGTACTCAACTTTCTTTATACTCCAACTCTCACATCCATACATGACTACTGGAAAAGCTATAGCCTTGGCTAGACAGACATTTCTTGGCAAAATGATGTCTCTGCTTTTGAATATGCTGTCCGGGTTGGTCATAACTTTTCTTCCAAGGAGCAAGACTCTTTTAATTTCATGGCTGAAGTCACCATTTGCAATGATTTTGGAGCCCCAAAATATAAAGTCTGTCACTGTTTCCATTTTTTCCCTATTTGCCATGAAGTGATGGCAAACCAGATATCAATGTCTTAGTTTTCTGAAGTTGAGTTTTAAGCCAACTTTTCACTCTCCTCTTTCACTTTCATCAAGAGGCTCTTTAGTTTCTCTTTGCTTTCTGCCATAAGGGTGGTGTCATCTGCATATCTGAGATTATTGATATTTCTCCCGGTAATCTTGATTCCAGCTTGTGATACATCCAGCCCAGCATTTCACATGATGTACTCTACACAGAAGTTAAATAAGCAGAGTGACAATATACAGCCTTGACGTACTCCTTTTCCTATTTGGAACCAGTCTGTTGTTCCATGTCCCGTTCTAACTGTTGCTTCCTGACTTGCATTCAGATTTCTCAGGAGGCAGGTCAAGTGGTCTGGTATTCCCATCTCTTTCAGAATTTTCCACATTTTGTTGTGAACCACACAGTCTAAGGCTTTGGCATAGTCAATAAAAAGCAGAAGTAGATGTTTTTCTGAAACTCTCTTGCTTTTTCGATAATCCAGTGGATGTTGGCAATTTGATCTCTGGTTCCTCTGCCTTTTCTAAATCCAGCTTGAACATTTGGATTATACAGTGAAATCTGTATATTGAAATTATACATAGAATATGTATATTGTGAATCTGCATATTGAAATTATATTAAATATATTGTATATATTGAAATTTTACATTGAAATCTGGATTATAGAGTAGAAGTGAGAAATAGATTCAAGGGATTAGATCTGACAGAGTGCCTGAAGAACTATGGACAGAGGTTCTTGACATTATACAGGATGCAGAGATCAAGACCATCCCCAAGAAAAAGAAATGCAAAAAGGCAAAATGGTTGTCTGAGGAGGCCTTACAAATAGCTGTGAAAAAAAGAGAAGTAAAAGGCAAAGGAGAAAAGGAAAGATATACACATTTGAATACAGAGTTCCAAAGAATAGCAAGGAGAGATAAGAAAGCCTTTCTAAGTGATCAATGCAAAGAAATAGAGGAAAAGAACAGAATGGGAAAGACTAGAGATCTCTTCAAGAAAATTAGAGATACCAAAGAAACATTTCATGCAAAGATGGGCACAATAAAGGACAGAAATGGTACGGACCCAACAGAAGCAGAAAATATTAAGAAGTGGCAAGAATACACAGAACTATACAAAAAAGATCTTCATGACCCAGATAACCACGATGGTGTGATCACTCTCCTAGAGTCAGACATCCTGGAATGTGAAGTCAAGTGGGCCTTAGGAAGCATTATGACAAACAAAGCTAGTGGAGGTGATGGAATTCCAGTTGAGCTATTTCAAATCCTAAAAGATGATGCTGTGAAAGTGCTGCACTCAATATGCCAGCAAATTTGGAAAACTCAGCAGTGGCCACAGGACTGGAAAAGGTCAGTTTTCATTCCAATCCCAAAGAAAGGCAATGCCAAAGAATGCTCAAACTACCACACAATTGCACATGCTGCACTCAATATGCCAGCAAATTTGGAAAACTCAGCAGTGGCCACAGGACTGGAAAAGGTCAGTTTTCATTCCAATCCCAAAGAAAGGCAATGCCAAAGAATGCTCAAACTACCACACAACTGCACTCATCTCACAGCTAGCAAAGTAATGCTCAAAATTCTCCAAGCCAGGCTTCAGCAGTACATGAACAACGAACTTTCAGACATTCACAAATGCTTGAATGGATAGCCATTTCCTTCTCTGGGGGACCTTCTCGACCCAGGGATTGAACCTGCATCTCCTGCATTGGGTGCAGATTCTTTATTGCTGAGCCACCAGTTTATTACAGAGGATACACTCAGCAATGGCCAAATGACAGAGAAGCCTGGGGATCTGAGGTGGGACACAGAACTTACATGCCTTCTCTGGCGGTGCCACCTTCCAGCAACTCGATGTGTTCAGCAGTGTGGAATCTCCCTGAACCCCACTGCTCAGGAGTTTGTATAGAAGTTCCATTACAAGCAAGTATAATCATTCGGTTACTGGTCATGGGTCATGACTTTAACCCCCTGCCCGTCTTCTCTCCCCAGAGGTTGCGGGGCAAGGCTGAAAGCATCAGGCTTCTAATCCCAGTGCAGTCTTTCCAGCAACCAGCCCCCAACCTGCCGAGGTAAATACAAGACCAAGAAACATATAAAAAGATGCTCGATATGATTAGCAGAGGCAAACTATTATATATAGGAAGGATAAACAACAAGGTCCTACTGAACAGCACAGGGACCCGTGCTATCAGTATCCCGTGATAAACCATAATGGAAAGAATATGAAAAAGAGTATTTATGTGTGCAACTGTACAGCTGACGTTAAAATTCAAATTACAACACTGTAAACCAACCATACTTCAGTAAAATCTTTTTAAAAGATGCCCAATATAAATACTAATTAGAGAAAGATAAAACACGGAAATATTTTATAGCCATCAAATTGGAAAATATTCAGAAGCCTAATGATGTCAGATATAAAGCCCCATGGGATCATTTACACAAGCGTATGTGGAGGGTAATTTGCTATAATCACTCTGGAAAGAAAAGACTTCCTGTTCAATCCCCCAGTGCCGTTTCTAGGGAAAGAAGAAAGAA
Source organism: Madoqua kirkii (assembly GCA_006408675.1). NCBI lineage: Eukaryota > Metazoa > Chordata > Mammalia > Artiodactyla > Bovidae > Madoqua > Madoqua kirkii. The sequence continues at coordinate 1,620 of SJYC01122397.1, read as the reverse complement.
ATTCATGTGGAAGTGCCCGAGGGAAAATGGCACAGGGATAGTTTATTACATTGTCATAGAAAAAAATATACACGGGATAACCTCACTAAGATACATTTTGAAAACATGCAAAAAATATGGATTCGCATATAGGATGTTAATAGAATTTTCAAATGCCATTCTACTGCTGGTGCTGCTAATTCGCTTCAGTCGTGTCCAACTCTGTGCAACCCCATAGACGGCAGCCCACCAGGCTCCATCCCTGGGATTCTCCAGGCAAGAACACTGGAGTGGGTTGCCATTTCCTTCTCCAATGCGTGAAAGTGAAAAGTGAAAGTGGCGTCGCTCAGTCGTGTCCGACTCTTCGCGACCCCATGGACTGCAGCCCACCAGGCTCCTCCGTCCATGGGGTTTCCAGGCAAGAGTACTGGAGTGAGGTGCCATCTCCTTCTCCAGTGCCATTCTAGGTAAACACCAAATTGGAGATGATGGCTTCCCCTGGGTGAGGGACAGGAGAACAAAGGGATAGTGGAAGGATATACTGGGAGCTTTGTCTGCATGTACTTTCCTTTGCTTCTGAAAGAAACAGGAGATAACTATGAAAAAAATGCTGGAACTCGCTAGAGTTGGGTGGTAAATGTGCTGTTTGTCATGAACTTTTCTGAATACTTGACATCATTCATATTTTATGAAAACCATTCAGCAGAATGCCTTTTAATATAATGACTCTTTTTCTCTCCAGCCATACCTATTTTATTGCCACAGTGCACGCGCATGGGTGCACACACACACACCCTGTGGGCTTTACACTGCCTGAGTGTGCATGTGTGGTCAGTCGCTCAGTCGTGTCTGACTCTGCAACCCCTTGGACTGTAGCCCGCCAGGCTCCTCTGTCTAAGGAATTTTCCAGGCAAGAACACTGGAGTGGGTTGCCGTTTCCTCCTCCTTCAGGTTACACTGCCCAGGCCTCTGTAAATGGGGAGAAAGGGGTGGACTGACTGTCCTCCAGGTTTCTGCCCAGCAGCAGATCATATGAAATATCTTCTTTTCAAAATGGGCTACCTCCCGCTGACCACTAGGTGGGACACCAGCTTGCCGGTTGGTGAATAAACAGCGAAGCACAGAGCATGCTGGAAACAAGCCTCTGTTTCGCAGGGAGGACCACCGTCAGAGAGCTCTGCACGGGGCGGCTTCACCGTGTGCTCTCCAAGTTTGGAAGCGGCCCGCTTTGAACTGCCGCTGATGGCACTTATTGGAAGAGTGCAGTGAGCAATGGTTGCTAATTTGCACACACTGAGACATGTATTCAATTCACTGAAGCTCTCTTTGGTCCGTAATTGTTTTTTTCTAGCTAACTGTGTCTGGGAGAGGAATTAAAACACACACACACACACACAAGAAAGTAGCATTTCTTTGGTATCAATTACATGCCAGGAAGCAAATGACAGCTTTGTCTCCCGTGGCCCTCAGGCGAGTCCTTGAAGGAGCCTCGTTTCATAGTCGCAGAGGAGAAAGCAAAGACTCTGAGATATCAGGTGTAGATGTTAGCATCCTACCCGTGAGCAGCAGGCGGAAGACTTGAAGCCACCACTTCCACACTTGCCCTCTTGCTTATCAGGTCACCTTCGGAGTGAAAGAGAG